>VXBI01003376.1:103798-362571 GCA_013397375.1 Toxostoma redivivum
TTTTTTTTTAATTTGCAATATTTTATTTTTCTGAAGGCAGAATGGATGCAGACAATGTACCTGCCAAAGTCAGAGAGACTGCAGACAGAGGTTCCAATTTTTACTTTTCCAGGGCTTTTTGTGTTCAGATTCAGGATTCTAACCTCTGAACATGCAGATGTCTTACAGCCATTTAATCTTGCAAAGACCAAAGTCATATTGGCATGGAAGAAAATATAGAAATTCACTCTATAAGGCCATGAAAGAATGTCACTGCATTACAGCTTAACAAGCTACCATGCATCAGCTGAAGCATTGCTATTGTCTGTCTATGCACTTGAGCTTGCCCAGAGTGAGGTAAACATCCATGTGCTCCAGGGATTACTCATTAAATGAAACATTATGTTTTAGTACTGAGAAATCTCTGCTGTCCTTCTATTATTTTCTACTTAAATGACAAATTTGTTCTGCATAAGAATAGTTTTAATTATGTGATTTGCTGTGTGTATATGTTGGATGTTTTTCAATTGCTCATGCAGACTGTAGACAAACACATACATGTGTGCACACAACATTTTCCCTACTATAATTTGGTATTTCTGGCACTTTGCAATAGTAGGGTCAAAGCCAAGCTGTAGCTACCTCTGGAAAATTTTAAAAGTAGCTGTAATTGAAAAAGGCGGTGTAACTTTTCTGTTTTTAAACTAAATGAAGATTTTTTTTTCAGAAAGTGTAATGCTTTTCATCATTGTTTCAATGTTAGTTTTTGATAAAGTCATGAAACTTTCAAATGTGTGTGTTTTTTGAAACAATTGTGAAACTCATTAGTAACAGAAATGCCTTTACTTTATTGTGATCCACTGCAGATACTAACTTAACTTGAAATTCGACTTCTGATAGATATAGTAAAAAGAAGTAAATTATTCTGAATTCTAAGTAAGTAAATATAACTAATTTGATCCTCTGGAATAATTACAGTTTATAATACTAAATTGAAAAGTTTGTTGTAAAATGAAAGGAACTTTTTTGAGGGCTTACTGTTGTAGTGCTGTGAGATACAACCCTTTTGGATATTTCCTACTCCTCATGATTCACTCTGTTGCTAAAGCAGTTGTGTTCTGACAGGCCTTTAAAATTAATTTCTATGCCTGTATGAAGCACAAGTATTGAGTACATAAAGTACAATTGTTTTAAGTATTTATATTTTTCTACTGATGCACTAGAATCTAGAAACCTCAAAGGAGGAATCCCTTTCATGAGCTGTAAATTTCAAGTTCTGACCTATTGACTTCATGAGAGTGAAAATTCTCCAGTGGGAGTAAGATGTTCATCATGTCTTAACATAAAGTCCAGGAGTCAGGGAAGCGCCTGGCTGGAATAAACAAGCAGCTCATCCAGTCTGCCATTCTGGCACCAAGAGTGGGTAAGACCAGATGTTCCAACGGAAGACATAAATCTTCACAATTTTACTGTTCTGTATTGCAAGATGGTGTTTCTTACATCACTCACACCTTAAAGCATGAAGATTAACAGGGCTTATAACTCTATTTCCTCAGTTTCCTCTATAGTCAGTTTGTAGCATAAATCTTAAAGCACATTTCTTAAATTATTCAGTAATTTTGAAAGCAGAAGATTTTAAAGATACATTATCAACTGGTGCAAAAGTAAAATCCTTCACCCCCCCTGCTGCCTTTATTAGAGTAGAAGTTGTGGATATGAGAAAACCTGGCCATTTCAGTAAACTGAAAATTAATTTTACTGCAGTGTGAGAGAGGCAAAGGCCTTGACAATGAGAAGTGTGACAGATCTCCCCAACTGCTGGGTGCTGGGATGCCTTTTCCATCCTACCTGCCTGCAGGTATTCACCAGTTCATGTGTGGGAGCCCTTCTGCTGCCAGTGCTGAGCCACTGATGGCTGTGAAACCTGAAGAGTTTATCTTTCACTCAGCTCAGCTCTGGTTTTGTCCCACTCATGTATTTGTCAGCCTTAGCAAATACTTACGTTGTAGAATTGAACTTACTTTGTTCAAAGCTGGTCCTGGATTCTCACCAAAGATTTAATTGTGAAATATTATATCTCATCTTGTGCAGTGACCATAGCAAGATATTTTTCTTTGGCAGCAAACACTCATTAGAACTGATGACTACTATCACCTTCTTAACTTTCTCTTGACCAATTTTCACTTAATTTCCCGCTGCCTCTGTGAGACAATTATACAAAATAAAATAATGAGGTAGCATGTGTAATGCAGATAATGTTGCAACAGTTGGATGATCATCACAACTCAGTCAGAATTCTCTCTTTCTTTTATTGCCCAGTGGGATCCACTTTCTGGCTAATATTATGAAGGTGGTGGTGTATGAGGGGAAATTAATACATTATCACATTGCACTGTTGGTATTGGAAGTGGTTCTTCACACATTGGGTAGCAGACATATAAATTTGTTTGCCAGATGGTGTTGCAGATGCAAGAATTTTACAAGGGCTCAGAGGGATGCTGGACAAGTACTTGAAAGTGGTATCTACTTGGGGCTTGAAAAATAGACAGGCCACAATAGGCTCAGGAAATCTCCTGAGCTGAAAATAGATGGAGAGAAGGGTGAGGACTAAGAGCAGGGAAATATCATATATAAATGTTCTATAATTGTTCTTCTTACTGTTGAAAAGAGACTACTAGTCTGGATAGGCCTTCAGTCTTGCCATTAGAAACATTTTTATACTCTTATTTAAGCAATGAGTTGTTGTGTGAGAGGATTTTTCTGGAACAGGAAATGAATGTTGAAGGTGGCGAAAACCCAGAACTGCTTAAATTTAGAAAATTAGTATATGTTTTGTGATCCATATTGCTAAGGAAAGAAAATTGAGAGACAACTATAATGCTGAAAGATCAAATGTGATTACTTTCTCAGTTACTGAGAAAAAGGCAGTCTTGCCTTTTTAGCTTTTATATTTCACCTGACATTACTGTGAGGAATAGATCTTCATTGTTTTTATACTGATTTCTACTGGTAGTTCTCCAAGCACACATAGAAGGTATTTTCTAGTCTAGCTATATATCTCCTACATCCTACATGCTTCTTCCTAAATCTGTAGCAGAACTCAAGTTCCATAACTTGCTCTAGAGTACGCATATATTATTGATAAAGGCAAAAACAGCTGTAGCACTGTTTCTGCTAAAGATAGTCTTTTTTGGAAAGCAGATCCTTATGTAGAGCAATTAAAAGAGGCATGGTGAAGTTACAGTCCATGAGTCAGTTTAGCGACTCATGATATTGAAATTTATTAGGCACATAAGGCATTTATTCTGATCTTGTTTTTTCATTGGTCTCATCCTTTGTTGGGGCTGGCCTTGCATGCTGGATTCTTATCTTTTTATTGTTTTGTGTTTTTTAATGTTTACACAAGCACTTCTGAAAAAACAAGAGTGTGGCTGAGGTGCTTCTGAAGAAACAGAGTTGCCAGGGCTTGAGTGGGCTTTTTGAAATCACTCACTCTGCATGTCCTGACTACCAGAGCTGGGTTATAACTTGTAAAAGACACTAGAAACAGCTGACTTTCTTATCATCCATGAAATTTAAATTTGCATCTGGCAGAATTTTTGTTGCCAAAAAAGTTTAGGAAAAAAGTTATGGTTATCATTGTTATTACTGCTATTCTTGATATTATTGGGATTAATGATGATGTGAAAATTACAACTGTCCTTACTCCCAAAATTGCTCTACTTGATATCAAGAAGAACAAAACTCTGCTGCAATGTTTTTCTTTGCATATTTTAATGTTTTGATAGATAATATCAGCTACAGACTTTCATCAGCTATCTGAAGTCATTGCTTGCTGCTTGCTGATCATTAGCATGACTACAACCCATGAGCTTATAGATACTCTGAAACCATTCAAGAATAAGTTCTGTATTTTTCCAGAAGGTCCATCTGTAAGAAAAGCTGCTTTTTGCATCCTCCCAGTTTATTAGTGCTGTGAGACAATAGCAATTTAACAATCATTTTCGTGGTACAAGTTATTAGTCATCTTTGTTCTTTTAAAGTGATACTTTCAGTGATTTTTTTTTTTTTTGGCATTAATGGCACTTCTGTCACCATCTGGCTTATTCAATTACAGGTCTCCAGAATAACAAAACTCACAGTTTGCATGTATGTCTCTGTGTTTTTCTTGGGGTCCAGAGAAATGTGACTATTCTGTGTTTCCTAGAAAGGGAGTTGTGAGATCTCAGCCCGCATTGCACATTACACGGGAGGAATCTGTAATGAGCTCTTTCTGTGCCTCAGGAGGAGCACAAAGCAGCTGGAGTGGGACTTAGGGTCTAGACAGCTGAGCTCAGTGGGGTTGGAGGATGGTCAGCACTACAGAGAAAATGTTCGATAGCTTGTCAATTCATGACCCTGAGGTCTGAGAGGCTTCCATTCCCTCAGACAAATGCTGATCCCCATTAATATGAATGGTTGAACTTCATTTGACATCAGTCAGTCCAGGGTCTGAGTGCAAGTACATTATTCCCTGTGCCATTAATGCAAGTCACATACCCCAGCTGAGCAGACAAGGGAAAGAGAATTTTCAGTAGTCATTGTTGTTTGGCTTTGCAGTACTGTGTGGAGGTGGTCAATAGGTTTATTCCTCATGCTTGATTGTCTTCAAGATATTTGTTGTATTTTATAAAGTTCATCTGCAAACTTGTGCTTGCTTCTTAAAACTGATACGTTTTGCATGCTATGTCATGTAGCCCATTTGATTGGGTAGAAAGAAGCATGCCATGTTTAAGATAGTGACACTGATAATTAGCTGTAGTATCATATTCCACTCTTTTTTTCACTTTAATTCCTCCTGAAATATCTACTGAGTACATTTAGCAGCAGCTTCCCCAGCTGAAATAGTAGGGACACATTTCCTTTGCAGTGATTCAATGAATGTACTAGTTACTGTATATTTTAAGCTGAATGTATGAAGGGTATTATATAAGTTTTGAAAACTATCTTAGTAGTGTTTTGTTCTTCTCTAGGCACAGGAATTTTGATTTTGCATTGTGATTTAAACAGACAATAACTAAAAATCAAGGCTTAAGTTGCTTAATTGGTTGTCACATATCTCAGTTTAGGGGTGGTTACCATTTACTTTGCCAAAGGACTCAAAGACTCAGATTAGTTTTGAACAGCCAATATCTAGTTTTTCTGATGATTTATTTATAGCAGTTTGGTTTTTGCAATTCCTTGTGAGGAAATTGCCCTTCATAGGATCTGTCTATGTAAGGTTGCTGTATAATGCATGCTCATTTGCTTAGTTATATTTATAAGCTCCAGCTGTGCCCATCACTTGCTAAATCTGTCATTGAAGGATTTTGTTTTAAATTCTGCCTGGCTTTGTTTTCAGATGTCTCTGAATTCCTTCCTGTGTTGAGTCACAGCTGTGAAAAGAGAAATCTCCCTCTTTAATTCAAGGGGTCAGTGGTTTAAAAGCACTAAAGCCTGGTGGGGAATGGCTTAAGGAAGGTAGTTAATCATGGTGATCCCAAGGCTTCATAAACTTACACAAGACTCATCTGACAGGAAGAGTCCTGGATATCTTCAGGCCCTGGTTTCTTTGAGGAGTAGCTGTTTCACCAGGGAGTGGAATTCTCTATGGAACAAGCACCTGTGGTGGGTCTTTGCCACCTGCTCAGCCGTGGCTACAGAAACACAACCTAATCTTCACCACCTCTTTTTCTAGCTAATCCAGCATGGAGACCAAATCCTGTCTAGTAATTTTTTTCCCGCACAACGTTGAGAAATATTTAATGTGGTAACTACAATGGCTTCCACTTCTTGGTGCCACTGAGAGATAATAGACTGGCAGGAAGGAGTTGCTGATCTGGACAGAAAAGAGAGGTCAGCCTGGAACACGCAGACAGTTTTTTGTGCTGGGGGAGCAGAAGTCATTGGTGTGGTTTGGGTGTCAGCAGTTCATCCAGTGGCACTTCTCACCCAGCTTCTTCAAACTCCAGTGGGGGAATCCTGGAATAACTCCCCTTCTTGTCTCATCAGTGCAGACAAAAGTCTTATTTCATATACTGTGTTCATAATTTTGACAGTTCTGTGCTTAGTTTTCATGGGATGGGCAAACCAGGACCATGTGGGTGAACTGTACCTGGAAGCTGTGAAATACTGAATTAAGTTTTACAGTTAATACTGTGTCTGTACCTATGCTGTGTGTACTCCACTTGTCCTATGCACACATCATTGTTTTTGATACAGGGGTTTATGATCTGCCTATAAATCAGTTCTTGAATTGCTGCAGCTTTTGAATGGTTTCATAAAAGAAAAGTTATCCTGTATTCAGTCATATTTTAATAGCTAAGTAGTTAATTTGTAAACATATCAGGTAGACATTGCCCTTATCAGAAGAGTCTTTGGGAAGATAAGATCACTAGAATAGAAAAAGTCATTTGATGGCTGTCAGACATTTAAGTTTAAGTGGAAGGGTATTGGATGTTGAGCAAAACCTTCAGTTCGTGATTCAGTTCAGTTATTCATTTGTCCATTAACTGCTAAAGGAAGTAGTAGAAAAATTAGGGTTGAAGGAGACATGAGGAAGTCATATGGTTTTGGTTTTATTTCAAAGTATGGATAACTTCAACTTTAGATCAGATTGCTTAGACATACATCCAGTCAAGCTGGACAGATGTCTGCAAAGATGGGGAATCCACGACTTCTCTGAGCTCCTGTTCCAGTGTTGACAATCCTTGTAGGGAATGAAACGTCAGAACTCCCTCAAGACTGAGATTGCCTCATCATCTTAGGGGACAAACGACTACTGGGAGAAGGAAATTAGAAGTGGTGTTTTACATCCTACCTTTTTGATATTGGTCTTCTAGTTATGGAAACTAACTGGTTAACCATCTTTCTTTCAGTGAAATACTGATTCATCTTTACACACTGTGTCCTCACTTTGTCCTCATGAGACAAAGGAAAGTTTTTGTGGTTTTAAGCTAAAGTGAAGGTATTTCTGTGTTGAATGGAGGAGGTGATGCCTGAATTCTTGGTTTCTTTTTCAGTATGGGTGTTTCAGATTCCAGGAACTGTCATGATAGCACCCTTCACAAAGCAGCTTAAAAATAGGCCAGCAAAACAACTACTGCACCAAATACAAATTGATTTCTGCTGTGACACAAACAGAAAGTTCTTTAAGAGTCTGATAGCACCATGTTGTAACCCTTGAAAATGGTAAAATTGATGATCAAAGGACACAGGACTCTTAAAGATTTGATAACCTGCTATCTGAGCTCACACTGGCAGTGTGTTATTCCTTACGCAGCTCCGTGAAGCTCTTTGTAGAAAATGAAATTGTGATTGCTTGTAATTTTCTGCAGTTTGCACAAGCACTTAAATCACGGATAAAACACTGGAAGAAGTGGTATGTGAGTCGTGGATCTCGCTGCAGGAGTTACAAGTCTGTTGTCCCTGTGGAGAAGGTTGGCTGTGTGACTAGAGAGATGTAGGTACTGGTCCTGACTGCTAGTGTGACCTTATCCAAGGGATGTAATCTCCTGTGGTAGCATTAAAAGAAATCCAGTTAACTCATAATGACGAGGATAGAGAGTAAAGGCATTAAAGCTTTTAAACTGCTGGGATACTGTGATGATGAGTACCTGAGGGAAACCCATCAAGAGGAATAGGTCTGTGTTGAGTCAGAGACTTCCGTAAGCTCACAAATGGGATTTGTTATAGAGGCTCTGCTTATTCCCTGTCACACATACTCCAAATCTAAATGAAATCAAATGTGTAAAAAAAACAGGAAGAAAGCAAATGTGTTCAGCCTAACAATAAAATAACTGGGTTAATGGGCCAACAGAGATCACTGCTCTGCAGTGTACATGTTCATATGCATATCACTTTACATTCTGGCTGCACAAAATGTTGATCCAAAATTGGTTGGACAATGGATTAAAAAACCCTTCTCCAACAGACTTCAAGCATATAGTCATGAATTATTAAATCAATTTGTTGGAAGTGTAAATTAAAATCCTTCCGGCATGTCTTTCCCTATAGTGTAGCTTATACATTAAATCCTGCAGACTGTGCTGTATAGAGTTCACTGACAGTGCATCAAGTAATGAGGCCATACGTTGATGAAAGGAATTTTAGGAAAATATGCCATTGGATATATAGCAAACATATTTGATCAAAGCCTAGCTGCCATATGAAGTACACATTTTTTAACCGTTGCTAAGCTGTATTAGCCTGAATTTTTTTGAAAACTATGGTTTGACTTTTACACAGCTGACAATAAACTAAACAGTACTGGCAGTTAAGGAAGCATCCTATCAGGATTTGTAAAATAGAAACAATCAAAAAAAAAGTTAAATTATATTAAGATGCCAACTACAACATGCAGTTGCCTCTACTTAGTCTGTTTTTATCTGAGTCTATAGACTTTAGATACAGCTGGGGAATCTGTGAGTGCCTGCAAAAAAAAAATTAAACAAAATTACAAACTGTTTGGCAATTCATTAATGCTTACATCAGATAATCTAGCTACAAATTTCAGCATAATAAAGTCTTGGCTGTGAAATGAAATTAACATTTATAAATATTTATGTAAATGTAAATCTTTGTTCCTTTATTTCTTTCTGCTTTGTGGAGAGTTTGTTTTGAGTTTGTTTTGGTTGAGTTTTTGATTTAGTAGGGTCTGCTGGGTTGTGATTGTGTGCATGATCTGCAGATTGTGCCTGCACAGAGTTGGCTGGCTGGTGGTGCCTCAGATGTGTGTGTGGCTGAAATGTGTAATATATTGCTATAGAGTGTGCAATCACTGGAGCCATGCAGCACTGGGAGCTGGCTGAGGTCTGGATTGCTTGGATCAAGGACACAGGAGCCCTGCCTACTCACATCTGTAGATGGATCCATGCAGACAGCTGGCTGGCTGTACCCTGTCAGATAATGCTCTGTTACCCACCTTGCTGCTGTGTTGTGCAGAGCAATAAGTCTGGATTTGATATATCACAGATTTCACCAGAGTGCTGCACTGCCTTCCCATCAAAACCCTTTGAGTTTTTCACAAAGGTACAAAACTCATGGTAGGGCAAATTCAAGTAACTAATCTGTAGAATACCTCATTGCCACAAGTTACTGTTAATGCCCAAAATATCAGCCAGTTCAGACTTCTGGTCCCTGCTAGAGACCTTATGCTTCATTTCTTGCATATATTGGAAGGTCTCCTATGAAAGGAAGTAACAGAGAAAGGTTTTTCCATAGCAAAACACTGGCAAGAATTCCTGGAGGTGAAAAAGAGACTGTAATCCTTCCTTTGTGTTGGCCAATGCAGGTTTATGTTTCTTCCAGCAGAAGAATGGTGGTTGCAAGGTCAGTGGTTTAGGTGGCTTGATAGTGCTGCCTGGGGTTAATTCAGGCTGCAGCAGGACAAATGCAGTCTGCTAAAGTTTAAATGCTCAGGCAGGTCTCCCTAAAATGAGCATTTATTTCTCTGATGGCCATCATGGCATTTTTCTGACTTTCCAGTATTTTCTCAAGAGCAGGCCAAGGCTATTCCACAGGCAAAGCATCCTGCAGGTGCTGTCTCCCTGTCTCCTTCACTCAGAGCTGAGCCAAACCACCCCAAGTGCTGCAGGTGGTGACAGACATTTCAGAGGAAAATTCTCTGTCTCTCTTTGAAACCCTTCAGACATCACGGTACTTGGCAGAAAGTGGTTTCCATCTAGTCTACCTTCTCATTAATGTCTCTAGGAATTTTCACGCTACTGTCTTTTTCTTTTCTTGGATACAAAGTTACAAAACTCATCTTAGAATCACTTTTCATAGCGTTAGTGGTTTTTTTGGTCTGCTGGGGAAACATGCTGTACTTAAAATAATGTAACACTGAGGTTTGGCTTAGGCCTCCTTTTGATTCTTATGTGTTGCTAAATCATGCCTTACACTGCTTTCTACTTTGGCTTGTGTTTGGGTTTTGTGTGTGTGTGTTTTTTTTTTGTTGTTGGTTTTTTTTTTGGTTTGGTTTTTTTTTTAATGATCAGGCTTGTAGGGCATTCTCATGTTCTTCTAAATAAAGAGCCTATGAAAACTGTTATTATGGATGTAATACCTGAAGTCATAGTTCCTTCCCCAAAAGAAAACATGAAGAAACAAGAAGAAAAAGAACCCGTGAGAGATACATATGCATCTAACTTTAGAGCGAAAGGCATGTTGATACTTCTTTTTGCAAAGATCCCAGCTTCACATCTGACTGGTGTGACATTTTATTTATGTGCCTTCCTCCTCTTTGCAATATCATTATCAGATGACAAGCTGCCTTCCATCCCATCCTTTTTTTTTTTTTTTTGAACAATAGACAATGTGTTTGAGAAACAGTCTATAGAATATAAAAATATATAAAAGCTATGAGTCTGGGGGATTTTTTGTGTTTTTGTTTGTTTGTTTTTGTTTGGGTTTTTTGGTTTGTTTGTTTGTTTTGTGTGTGTGTGGGGTTTTTTTTGGGGGGGTTAGGTTTTTTGAGGAGACACAATATACAAGTAATTAGGTTTAGGGAATAGCGGTTGTTTTATGCTCAGTCTTGGATTTATGTGTTACATGTCCAAAAGATATAATGCCACAGATAAAATTTCTCAGAATCACCGTTTGTAATGATACATAACATGTCTGTATGCATGGCTGTCAATCTGCCACTTTCTGAAAAGATTACTTATGTGACTCTGTGAAATCTTTGGGTGTAATCCTGACCTCACTGATGTTGACCTGAAAAATATCCGGATATCTTTTGAGGATGAAATGCTAATTTCCTGTGTGTAAAATCTTAGGTGCCCAACAGTAAATTTCATGGTCCGATAAGCTCTTCAGAGTAATGTGACACAGAGTATTCTGTAAAGTTTCTACCATTTCTATGGTGTTTATCTTCAAATGGACTATATACCTGTTAGAAATGCTGTCACCAGTAGATTCCCTTCAGAAAGGTGGTGGAAAGTATTAAAAAGTAAACAAAATAAGAGAGTTCCTTCCTTCTGCTTCTCCCATGTTTCACATCCTTAGTCAACATTTTTACTGGAGCTTGAGTTCATCTCAACAAAAAATTCAGTGTAATCCCCAAATATATTTTTTCTCTCTATCGGAGAGCTTCATTTATTATCAGATGGTTCTCTGCAATAAAACCATAAAATCTGACTCTTTGTTCCCTCAGTTGCATCCTCGTTGTCTCTCAAACCCTTCATTTTTCTTTGTTCTATTTGGTTCTTTTCAAGTGGGAATCAGAGCAGTGATTTTTCTTGCAAAGTTATTGGTGTTGAATGGATAGTGTGTAAATCCTGTGAGGAGCTCAGTAAAAGTTAAAGCCTTTAAAATTTTGTAAAACTCATTGTAAGCTGGGTTATGCTTCTTATGAGTCTTTGGTAATCCTTTGGGTATTTAACAATAGCAAGGACTGCTCTATGGCAAAACCTCATCTAAACCAGGTACACTAAACCCAGTGATTTAAGCAAAACAAAATGAAAAAAAAAATCACCCACTATAGGCTCACATAATATTTTTTTGATTGTACCGTTGTCTTTTATTCATTAATTTCTCGTGGTGCTGGAGTGAGGTAATGCTGATCTGGGGTTTGTGTAAAAAGCAGTATTTTTCTGAATCCTGAAAGAGAACATTTTCTGCACTATAAACAGCACAAACCCTACTTCATATGTAGGGGAATAGTGATGAATAATACTGTTCACCAGTTCTTGGATGGAGTTAGCTTTAACTAAGATTTCACAATGAAGAGAAAAGCATCTTCTGCCAAACAATAAACAGACCATCTAAGGGGTACAAGAACATAGTTTCATTGTGCTCTGGATGAATGTAATCTTTTTTATTGCAGAACTAAGTTAAGAATGTTAAGTAAGTCTAAAGATGTAATTTTACTTTTAGTCTTATTTGATTTTCTAAGTTACTTATCTGAGTTATGTATGCTTACAGTTTCCCTCTTTTTAACAATGACAATTCAATATCCAATTCATGACTATTGTACAGTTTTGAACCACCCAGGAGACAACCACAGTAATTTTTCTTTTGGAATTTGTATGATAATTTCAAGGTGAGACATCTACATAATAGATTGGACACATATATCTGTATGTCTGTAGTTAAAGTAATACGCTTTGAAATTGTGTGCATAAAGTACATACACTTAATAAAGAGATGATAAAGAGATAATGTAGCTTTCAATAAATTTGAATGGTAGGTGGGGTAATTTTTGTTTCTTCTTGTAGCTGTTTAGTTTTAAGTCTTTTAAAGCAGTATGTTCGTCTGACAGGCCACTCATTGCTATTTTGTTGATGTCTGGAAGGGACATCTTTTGCTCTCTTCTGACTCCATAGACCAAAACAAAATAAAACCCCAAGATCTCAAACAAGGATAGATAAGGAGAAGAAAGAAAAACTCTCACATCAGTGATAGAAAATTACATATTGAAGCCACATGGCCTAGGCAACTTATTCATTAGGTTTATAATGAATTTTTAAGCTTACAGTGACTAGGTTGCTCTAGATTTTCAGTTGTCACAATTTGCAACATGACTATTAGATTCACTAAAAATGAGCCATAACTCTTTATTGGAATATAAAATTCTGAATTCTAAAATGAATGACCTTGGAAAACTAGTGCTGGAAACAGGTTTTAAATAATCCTCCTATTCCATAAAGGCTTTTTTAACAGAATCAACTGAGAGTTTCATGAGCACAGTTTTAAAAGTGTATGTTTGCAGATGGGCCACAGTCGTTTCAGCTCTGGACTTGGTGACGCCAGGAGAAGTCGGAAACTGCACAGTATTTGTGAATGCAAGATTTTGCATTTAGATAGGTTTGAGCTGAACGATCTGAAAAAGCTCCCATAAGCACAGAGCTCCTTACTGTCTGTGTGTTTGAGAAGGCTGAAGAGCTCTGTTTATTGCCACAAAGGGCCTGGAATAAATTATGTTTAGTAAATTGGCTCCAGGTTTTCTTGTTTCAGACAGTAGCTTTGGAGCAATCTGTTTTATAGGCTCCACTAAATGTGACCAATTGCAGGGAGGTGACACCTCATTTCAGGGACGTGACATCATGCGTGTGCCAGTCAGGTCCAGCCCCTCTTTCCATCAGGATNGGAATAAATTATGTTTAGTAAATTGGCTCCAGGTTTTCTTGTTTCAGACAGTAGCTTTGGAGCAATCTGTTTTATAGGCTCCACTAAATGTGACCAATTGCAGGGAGGTGACACCTCATTTCAGGGACGTGACATCATGCGTGTGCCAGTCAGGTCCAGCCCCTCTTTCCATCAGGATGGCAGGGCAATAGCAGTTCAGCTTTCTGTCTTTTGGCAGTTCAACCTGCAACCCCTTCCGAATTTATGGGCCCCGCTGGGAGGTCCTAGCAGGATGGAGCCAGGCTGCTCAGCCCTTCCTCAGCCTTGCGCCTCCCGCCCCTGCGTGGGGCAAATGAAAGCTCCTTTATTCCTCTGGAAATGCCCCTGTTTCAGTGAGGTGGATGCATGGCTTCCTTCCCTGGTTGGTCTTGCCGGTGATAATTAACACAGCGCAGTGCTATTTCCAAGCTGAAGCCAAGGTGGGAAAGCAGCTTTAGCCTCATCGTTTCTCTTTTCAGACTCTTTTTCCTCATTTATTTTGGATCTGTTCATGGTGAGGAAGTTTTAAAATGTGTTGGTCCATAGCTGAAGTATCAAAGAACTAAACAAACCAGTAATTTTTCCTTCTCTGACCAAATTCTTCTTACTTTGAGGGGAGGAAAGAATGGGGGAATCAAATTTGCTTTTAGGTTTTATGTTTTATTTCTGCTCATGAAACTGCTTCTGATCAGTGTGACTGTGGGTCTTTTCAGCACAGGACACTGATTGACATTGCATGTGTTATGGAGAGGAAGGATATTTCCTGAACATTAATGGCAAGTTAGTTGGCCTGAAGTTCATTAACCTGAGCTAGACTGTTGGAAGGACTCTGTGTGGAAGCTGGAATTGTCTTAGAGGATCATCATAAACTAAAAATATATGTGACAATCTGGCCAGATTGCAATGAATCTTAGACAGGACAGGGTTGGCGCGAGCTCACAGAGCAGCTGCCTCCAGTGTAAACTAACCGCCTTGTGAAAGCAAATGGTTTTTCACAGACATTATTCAAATAAAAGGGACAAGGGAAAAAAAAACAACTAAAAAAAAAAAAAGGAAGGTTCCCATTAGCAAAAAAAGTCTAAATGAAAAAGTGAGGTTGTGAGCATGGCCAAAGGCCCAGCTTTGGTGCTGATTCTCAATCAGTTCAGGAAATGACAGTGCACTGACACAACTGTTTTTTTACTAAAATTTAGTGTTGATTCTTCACCACTCAATTTACCTCAAGAAAATGAGCCCCAAATCCTTTGGTGAATTTTGGCTGAGGCCCAGACCTTCAGGCCATGACTTCTCAACATACTTGCAGTGAGACTGGCTCCCTCTTAATTGCTTCGTTTTGAAGTATGGTTTGTCTCTATCATCCTGCTGAAGATGAACAGGGCTGGTGTCTCATCTTTATATATTCTTCCCCCTCCTCCCCTCCCCTTCTTCTCCCCTTCTTCCCCCTAAATAAATTTTTTTGAGGCAATTTAACCCTGGAATAGTCTAATCTGCATCAGTCCTTCATGGTCCACCCTCAAATAGATGTGTTGGCACAGAAGAATTGAGGGTCTTCTCTTAGGATCTCATACTGTAATAAAGGGAAGGGAAAGATGAAACAGGCATTTCATGTTTTCTCTCCATGTCATCTCATGAACATGTACTCACACTTGGCCAAGAGTGCACTGAATGAGAGTGTTGAAGAGGAGACTGAGAAGAAAAAAGCTCAGTGTTCTGCAATAGGAGCTGTTCTTTGGGCATTCTACAAATTGTTCCGCTCTTTCTCTTTCACCATCGTACTCTTCTTGCACACTTCTTGTCTTTTACTATTGACGGAAGATCTGGAGGCTCAGAAAGCCCGAGTTTCATCTGAGAGAGATTTCCTCTGTCAGAGACAACTGTTTCCATCCTTTCATGCCAGGAAGGATGAGGTGCCTGCATCAGGAGGTGCTGAATTGGTTCTGGCTGCTGCTGTAGCTCACAGAGTTGCCTGACCCAGTGCTGCAGGAGCTCCAATGCCAGACCAGAGGCCGCAAGCTTGTAAAGAACCTCTCCTTTGATGTCTGTGCAAGTGCTGGCTGATGTGGGCACTAGGATTGCTCTTTCAATCAGGCAGTTTCAGTACCTTTCAGAAAAGAATTTTCATGGCAAGTCATGAGCCATTATTATCTCGACTAACCATAACATTTCCTTACTCCTTGGTTTTACAGCATTGCTCAAACACTGATATTTGTCATTTCACCAGCCATCTTCTTTTACCTCTAGCACCATGCAGTTGCAGGAGGAAGGATCTGATCTTACAAATATTTTCATACTCTGATCTCTGTGATTTATTAACCATCAAGTTTTGCCTTCGGAACTCAAGATGCTATTTCAAATAATTTCATGTGCAAAAGTGGAGTTATTGGGCAAAAGGGAGCCTTGATAGCTGGGTACAAAGGACATCAGGATTGCTGTTGATATTTTCTTTTCAACTACTGTGCTAGCTGAGTGACCTTGAGGAAGTAGGTTCACTGCAGCTTTATGGTTCTGTTTTTGCATTGGGAAAATAAGGACAGTGATAATTGCTTTCAATTGTAAAACACTTCAAGATTTATGGAATATGAATGACACTTATTAAGTGAAAAGTGCTGCAAAGCTGGCTTAGTTGCACACTGTGCTAACAAAATCTCCTATCAGCCTATTGACCCCAGCCTGAAACACTCATTAAAGTTTATAGGACATTTTGGTGGATGAGTTGAGGCAGTTATTCTGCTGGAAATACCATACTTAAATCCATCATCAACATTGACTTTTTTTTCTATTAAAACTAAACACAGAACTGCTTGTTCTATCAAATTTTCTTAGTTTATTTATGGAAGTTTTGATGGGTATGTGCTAATTGTTAACTCCGCTTGTACCCCCATTGCATCTGAGACATTACAGTTCATATTAGTCATAGCATAAACATACAATAGCTGTTGTACTGAGATAAAAAGAGTTATAAAACATTAAGATATCCAGTGAACTGATATGAACTAACAAGTTACATGGTCACTTTTGAATGGCAAATGTGTTTTTTGTGGATACTGCATTAATTTAATTTGTGCTTAAACTTTAGCAATGCTAGACACGTGTTTGAAGTTTGCATACTTTTCCAATGTCAAAATGTGTAAATTTAGTATTAAAGAAACAAAACATTTTTACTTGTACTAGAGGAAAAAATATTTCTGTAGCAAAGAAATTAAATGAGCTGCTCTTTAAAAATAGGTCTGGCTGGCTTACAGAATTATTATTTATGCAGTAATGCAGGTCTACAGATGTTTTCCTTTTTTTCTTCCAGATAAAACTTGGGTTGTTTGGAAAGTGGGGAGATATTTCACCATCGTGCAGAAGAAGATACAGAAGAAGAAGAGGGCAGAATGAGAGCTTTGCAAGTGCCACATGCCTGCAGCCTTCTGTCTTTAGTGACATTGTTCCTTCCAGTCACTGGAACGTCAAAACAAAATATCCCAAGACTGAAGCTTTCCTATAAAGGTAAACTTTTCAGTATTTTTTTTGATTCTGCCTCTTTTGTTTTGATGTGATGTTGCCAGCAGTTCATTTGTATTACTTACCAGGAAAGCAAAACACTGTCCCAGAAATACATAATAGAAGCCTTAAGGTTGGATTAATTCTGCCTAGGGACGGTATTAAATTCTGGGGTTTTTTGTTGTGTGGGGGCACATGTTTCTGAAATATAACTGTCTTTTTAAATTATTATTTCTGTTTGCTCCAAGAGGATGTTAACAGACTATGTAAATTAGAGGGGAGTGGTACTTGAGATGCTCTGAGGCCCACTGAGGACATTTCCATGTGGCTGGTGGGGATTATGTGGGACATGGAGGACATTCACCCCTTCCTAGAGAATCAGACAGTTGAGAGAGCTGCCTCAAGTGTTTAAAGGGCACTGGCATTTATTTTTGTAATTCTTTTTCTGTCACTGAGTTGGTATATTAAACTCTTCGTGTGTGGTTTTCTATGACAGCATAGAGCTGGACTGTGTGCATCATAAAAGAGGAGGGGTTTGGCTATAGGGAGCCAATCCCTGATGAGAATGCAAGCAGGCAGTTATTGGTCAATGAGGTGGGTGGTGACCAACCACAGCCAATCAGGTTTGAACACAGAGCAGGGTATATAAGAGCTGTGCAATATACCCATTAAACGCTCTCTGCTGCACCAACCATGAGTGTTGTGTCGTGTCTTCGCCTCCAGTTGCGACAGTTTTCTTTCTCCTTGCCTCTTTAGATCACAAAGGCGTTTTTCTCTGTGGAATTTCTTAGTCTTGTTGAGAATGTACTGTCTGAGGGGTTTCAACACACACATATTTCTGTATTAATGGACAGATTCTTAAAGAAGATAGATTTCTTGCTTTGAATGTCCAGTAAACATCCACAGGCACAGAGATGTGTCACTTATGTGGCCTTCTTTAGCTAAAACAAACGCTCTCCAGTTAGCTGTGTTTCAACTGTGTCAGCACCCTGCCCTTATGGGAGCTATTTCTGCTCTGTTTTTCAAACTTATGTCTTCCTATTCATTGCAGGATTGCACTCAGGATGGTGTGATGGGACATGCTGTAAAGCCTTCGTCGGGGCTTATGTTATGTTTATCATGAGTTTAACACCCAGAGGAATTTATTGAGTAAGCAGAATGACATGCTATTTATTTACAAGCTTCTCTTTTGCTAGATTTGCATGCCACTGTGCGTGCTACTCCACTGGGTATAGATGTGTTTGGACGTGTTTGTGTGAGAGAGATGGAGGAAGAAAGATCAAGGGATCTTGACAACATTTTTATAAATTCAGGAAACAGTTGCACTCACTGAAGCCAATGAATACAGAAACTGAAAGACCTGACATGAGTTATGAAAGTTAGCAGTTAAACCCTCCTAATATACAGCCAGCCTTCTCACAGCTAGGCCTTTTGAGATAATTCCCAAAAGCAGCATATACCATATAGCAGTGGCATTTATTGTGGATTTGACACTCCAGATTAGTGAATTGCTCTCAACTTCAAAAGCAGATAGCCTTTGGCAACATCCTGATGGATGCATTTGGCAGGTAAAGAGGAGGAGAAAGAAAAATTATTGAGGTCAACGCAAGGAAAAAAGAAATGGCTGAAATCTTAGTTTAAAATAGTGGCAGAGACCTGCTAGGAGTGGTTGGGAAAATGCCTGAGCTCGTTTAAAAAGACAATGAGCGGATGATTGATATGTAGGCCCTGACCCAAACTTTTATTAGCATCTTTATAAACCTTTCAGTTTGGCTTGAGGGATACCATTTCCTGTCCAAACTTATCCACCTATATCCCTGTAGGGGGGAAAATCAACAACAGATACAGATGCAAAATAGCACATAAATCTTAATTTGGAGAGCTGTGATGGAACTGAAAAGCCAGAAGAAAGAGAATTATGAGAATTTATTGTGCCTTGTCTTACTTTTTTGGGGGCGTGAAAAGTGTGTATTTTTCCACATGGAACAAGAAAAAATTTACTGCTGTTTTTTCACACTTACATATTGTAAATGATTCCAGTATGGCTTATGATAATTAACCCATATTTTTGTTGTTGATAACAGGATGTCAGAAGTACTGAATATTTAATAAAGTTGTCAGAATTAAGTCTACCTTCCTTCCCCAAGTGTTTCAGACAGAGTAATTCCAAGGTTTCTGTGAATAAGATGTAGGAGAAATTAACTGTCTTGCCAGTTCTCATAAAATTGTTAGTCATGTCACTGACAAGTCTTGGCATCTCTGTTCTTTGGAATTAAGACTTGAAATATCATGAGAAGAAGAATACAGAGTTCTTTCCCTTCTTTATGGAAAACAAACAGAAAACTGGCCACATCAGGCAGCTCCAAAAACCTGGTCACACATGAGTCTTGGAAGAGAAGGTTTCATTCCCTTCAGGGTGCAGTGTGTTTATGACATAGGTCCATCTTCCCAGAACTGCTGAGTATTTGCTGGGGCAGGAGAGCTGAAAGTAAGCAGGATTTTGCTCTGCAGTTACTGAATCTCACAGCTATATCAGTCAGTGGTGGATGGGGGAAGAGAGAAGGGTGGGGTAGTTAAAAATGTCTATAGCTGCAGGAGTGCTTCAACAAACTACAGCATGTCACGACTCCTTTGTGTTCAGACAGCAATTAAAATTTTAGGCCTTCTCTTAATGGCAGTTACAGGTTTTCATCTTCTCTGGGTTTTCTTCTTAAGGAGTGGGAATCTGCTGGAAATTTTAAGATATTCCAGTGAGTGATGTGGGGATCAATGCAATGTCATACGATGGATTTCCTTTATTGTTTGCCCCAGTCTAAAAATGTGTTCTAAAAAATAGTGCGCATATAAAACTAAAACTACATGTAATTAAATTGAAATATGTTGTAATACAGAATCAAAATCATATATTCTCCACCACTGTTAATATAATACAATACAATACACTATGATCTTTAATCACATATCTCGTCCTTTATTCCCACATTTTCCCTGATCCATTAGTTGAAAAATTCTCTTCTTTACTTAGACTTAACTTTTAGATATTGGTTCCTGTCATTACTATCACATTAAATTGTCACTGCTCTTGCAGTGTTTTTAGGGTGCTCTCATTGCACAGACCTTACTTAATCTGTGTATTTTAGATACTTCTACAAGTTTGAGGTGCTTTTGTTATTATGTTTTAGCTTTAATGTATAGAGGAGGTAATATACTGTCTTCTAACAGAATATTACCATCTTTAGAAAACCAGGGGATGATTTTTGAGTAATATTCCATATTTTAATACTTTTTGTCTGGCACTTCTTTCAGTCTAAGAGAAGCAGTGTGTATTTATCACTCATTTTCATGCAGCTAGAGATAATGTGTGACCTTCATGCAAACTGCAGAACTCCTCAAGCACAGAAGTGACGTTCAGCTTCCCTAAGCAGCACATCCTTGTTGTCTGCTGCCTGATTTAACATCCTCATTCCAACCTCTACAGCAGATGTAGAAGGTTTTCAAATACCAGTCTCAATCATTAATGTCATTTTCAGGACAGTATCAGTTTTGTTACTAAAGAATGGAAGGGTCTGTGTCCTAATTCATATATGTTTAATTCAGACAGTGTAGACAGTCTTGTTTCTGTCTATCTTCTGAGTAATAATCTTTTTTAATTCATTGAGAGGTACTTCCAAACATATTTTCTGAGTGTTTCATAGGGAAAAGTAAAGAATAGCCAAACCAGAAGGTTGATTGCCTTCTAAGGAAAAAAAACAACAACTTTTTTTCAATTTATGGCTATCCTAAAATTTCCCAGCAGAAATGCGGATTGCTAATTTCAAATTTAACCGTATTGATTTGATTTACTTTCCTGCTTTTCATGGACATCTTAATAAGTATAGTCCTTGTTCTCAGTGAATGCTTTTATTTTGCGAAAGTGTGCACCCTGTTTTATTGTCTGAGGGTGATGCCCCAGCCCATCACCAGTGACATCCACAAACATGTATCATTCCCATGTGGGAATGTGGCCATGCCCCAGAGCAAGCCATGCTTGCTGTGAACGGTGCTGGCTTGGTCAGAGAATCAGGAATCCTGCAGTATGACACAGTACACAGGAAAAAACACCACTGAAGGCAACCTTTGGCTTCTAAAACAGAATTTACTTAGCACTGTTAAAAACAACTATGGTAGTAGTTTAAATATAATAAACAAGAGCATTATTCTCAGCTGATTTGTTTTTCTCCATGTTGAAAAAATTAAGATGCAGTCTCACTCCTATTGAAGCCATGGCAAGAGTTTGGCCACTGAAGTAAATTGAAGCAAGATCAAATTCGCACTCCTCACTTTTTTCATCTTACATAAGTAAACTAAAGACAGACAGCTCTTTCTCCTCTGCTGAAGGATGACAGTGCTAAATAATCAGCTCCACATGGAAGTTAGCCATGTTTAAGGATTATTTAGTTTCATGCAGTGTTTTGCACACAGGATCTTCTTCCCCCTAAGAGTAATCCATTCTTTAAACATGGTGAAAAAGCAAACAGAGAACATTTTGGTGCCAGGAATTCCTCTGAAAATTTAACTGGATGAGTACACTTGCTTAATGTTCGGAAATGGTCCTTTGAACATGCTACTTTACAATCTCAGGCATACTGTTCTCTATATTGTTTTTTCATTTAAACTGTTTCATTTTATAACTGATGAGATGCTTAACTGTTGCATCAGAGCGGTTAGTTTGTCAAATTTCAGTACAGCTGGCTTATTTCCATGTCATGCATCATTTAATTATACATATAAAACATAGTTTAAATTGTACAGCTCCTTGAGCCTCACTTAAACTGTCTGTGACACTGCAGTAATCCCAGTACTCTGATGGGGTGTTGCACAACTATGACTGGTTGGAATGTAGGTAGTAAACTGATGTATGAGAGATCATAGAAACGAGTTTGCATTTTGCAGCTGTGCTTGCTCTGCTGGAAGAGAAAGTAAAACCAGAAAAAAACCTGTTCTTGTGGTAGTATCAGCAGCTGTAAATCTGAATGCTTATGAAAATCAAGGAACATGTCCTGAGTGAGGAAGTGGTGTTTTTCCCTTGTTTATTATTTAATTAATTTTTGATGGTTTGTTATTTCTCAGAAAAATCTGTCTCAGATTCCTTTCCAGAAAAACATGATGTGTTTATGTGAGAGTGAAGATCCTAGTACTGGACGATTGTATAGTTATGCAAAAGACTTTGCCTGTTTTGTCTCAAATATGCTTTCTGGAGGCAGTGATCATTGAGACTTAAAATATACTGAACTTGAAGATAGATGGGCACTGCCGTCCATATGAGGAAAGTCTCTTCTATATGCAGTACACTAAATATAAATGTGAAGGCATTTAGGGGTGGGAAAACCAGCAAATTTCTTACGCACATTTTTTTTCCTTTTTTAAGCTACTGAACTTGGAGGTCAGGTCCAACTATATGTTGCATTTTCTGTCATATAATTATCACATATATATAATGTCCTGGAGAGCAGCCTCCAGTCACTGACATCAACAGTTTACATAGCAGTTAAACTAAGAATAACCTTGGAGAACTGACCCATATCAACCTCTTAACGGTGTAAACTGTAGCTCACAACAGTTTTTGTTTTTTCATGGTCACAGAAGGGCCTCAATTGGATAAAAGAAGAATTGGGTTCAAAAAATACAAAACTATTCTTCTGAATGTTCACTTTATTAAATCTTGGAAGATGAGAGAAAACAAAACTGAAAAAAAATACTTGGCAAGGAATTTTTGCTCTCTTGTGAAAAGAAGAATGAGACAACATCAAAAATAGTTTCCCTAGAAGAATGAGAAGAAGATACATAAGTGGCATCAATTGGAATGAGGTTTCAAAACTCTTTCTGTGACAGCTTTTACTGGTGAAATCTGTTAAGCAAATCCAATTCAGAGCAATTTCAGAAATCCCAGCATTGCTCTCCTTTTGTGCACTAATGAGCGGGCATGATCTGCCTGACATCAGTGTCTGTCTAGCAGTGGACATTGGTGGTCACTATGCAGGTATTCAAGTCACATTCCCTTTCCTCCCTCTCCATTACTGCAGTTCCATATCTGGATGAGTTCCCCAAAGGAGGGCTGAGTATAATCTTTCCTATACTCACAGTCCCTTGAAGAAAAATACATAAAGAGCTAGCAGAAAGAGACAGAGGTTCCTTTCTCAGTCAGAGAGATTGGCTTACTCTGTTTAAGGGAGACAATTTTGAAGATGGTGGGAGTGACAGAGGTACATCTTTGCAGAAATGTGAAAAAAACAGACATTCTACTTTCTGAACAAAATCCTGGCTGTACCAAAATTTTGCACAGTGTTGAACCATAGAGCTAATAGGGCTAAGAGGTTATTGAAGACACTGAAATCTTGTAATGAACTTATTTGGCCTTTTTAGGATGGTATTAAATCTTCGTGTGCATCATCCAAGCAACCTGGATTTCTTTCAGAACGATTCCTCACAAAATCTGTAACAAAACATTAGCCTACATGACATGCTGCCCCAAAAGTAGTAACTCTAAATAATAATAATAAAAAATGCCCCCCTCCAGTATTAAATAAAAGCCTACACCTGTATACCGAGAGGGTTCATGGGTCATATCACTCAAATCTATATTTGACAACAGTTGTGGGGGAGGGCACTTGTGCCTGCTTTGTAAAAGGAGCTCTGGGGTTCCCAGGTTCCCAAGTGCTGGGTCTGCACTCGGTGTCTCTGGGGCTTTGGGCACCCAGGGCCATAATGAGTTCCCTGAACCGGGCTGGGGACGGCGGGCGGGGCTGGGCTATGACAGCACAGGGACTGTGACAGCACAGGGGCTATGACAGCACAGGGACTGTGACAGCACAGGGCCCATGTCCCAGTGGAGCCCGCTATAAAAGGCCCCAGCGGGTGCCAGTGCCCCAGTAGAGCCTGGGCAAGCGGTGAGTGCACACGCAGGGAGGAGACAGGGCTGGAGGAGGGCAGTGGCAGCAGTGCCGGCCCTGGGGCCGTGTGTTCTGCCCCTGCAGCCAGGGCCCAGCCCCTGGCGGGAGCGCCTTGCCCAGGGCGCGGTGCTGGCTGGGGCAGTGGTGCAGGCCTTGCCGCCTGCCAGCTGCCGGGGCCCTCTCCTTCCTGCTGCCACATCCCTGCGGCTCCTGCTCCACTGCCTGTCTCCATCCTGAACCCCTTCTGTGTGTCCTCCTGCAGACCATGGCTTTACTGTCATTGCTGTTCGTGCTCGTGCAAAGCCTGCTCCAGTACCCCCAGCCAGCTGGGGATGGGCTGGATGAGGCCACGCACCGGCAAATTCAGGAGTATCAGGAGCTGCTGGAGCGCGAGATGGCTCGGCTGCTGCAGGAGCTGGAGCAGGGGCCCCTGGAGCAGCAGGACGAGGGCTGGGGAGCCGTGCTCTTTGGTGCTCTGCAGCTGTGGCCATTCTGGGCGCTTGCTGGAATACTGCTCCTCTTGGACCTGTGGTTTAGCTGCAGGACAAGGAGCCATGAGGCCAGCAGCAGCAGCAAGGACCAGAGCTCCTGCAAGGCCTTGGGAGATGTGAGAGAACAGCTGGAAGGAGACACTACTGATTCAAAGGAAGATGGAGGAAACATTGATGTGACTATGGAGGGAGACAACTGCAGCAGTGGACATGAGAGAGAAGGAAGTTCTCTGGCTGCAAATGAAGGAAATGACGATGGTGCCGTTGAAGGCACTGATGATGTGAAGGTGAAAGAAGAAATTGATGGTAATGGTGACAATGGCCATGGCTTAAAGAAAGATGAAGGATGGAATGATGGGAATGTGCCAGGAGACAATATCACAGAAGGAAATGAAGACGAACCTGGCAACATTTTTGGAAATACAGAAGGCCTAGAGGAAGGAAATGAAGGAGAAAACAAGGATGTGCAGGTGGATCAAGACAAGGATGCTGAAAAGGAAGAAGAAGGAGATAGAACTGAAGAAAAATGTCGTTCTGCAAATATGAAGGCAGGGAAAAATGATGATGTAAATGGAGACGAACATGTCAATGTTGCTGGAAATCTGGAAGGCCTTGCTGAAGCAAATGAAGGAGGAAACAAGGAAGTGCAGATGGAGCAAGACAAGGCCACTGGACAGGAAGAAGAAGGAGATGGAATTGTAGAAAAATCTCATGGTGCAATTTTGAAGGCAGGCAACAGCGATGATGTAAATGAAGGGGAAGACAATGTAGATGGAAAGGAAGAATACACAGATGTGAAGGTGCAGGAAAGCAGTGATGCCGGTGTACAAAGAAATAGTGATTGGATTGGGCAGGCAGATAGCAGTGATGGTGGGAACAAAGTAGACCATAGTGGTTTTGCTGAGGAAGAAAATAAGGAAGCTATAGAAGAGGATGACAGTGGTAGAAACAAGGATGGTGTAAATGTGGAGGGAAACAAGAATGAAAATAGGAAAGAAGATGAACAAGTTAATGTGCATGCCAGTCAAGAAGAGGACAGTGATAGTGGCAAGGCAGAAAGCAGCAGTGGTGTAAATGTGGAGGGAAATGAGAATGAAGACAGCAAAGAAGCAAAACAAGGTAAAGTGGCTGCCGGTGAAAAAGATGGCAGGAATGGTGGCAAGGCAGAAATCAGCAGTGGTTTAAATTTTGAGGGAAATGAGAAAGAAGACAGAAAAGAAGACAAACACGGTAATTTGGTTGCCAGTGAAAAAGATGGCAGTGATGGTGGCAAGGCAGAAATCAGCGGGAGTGGTGGAATTAAAGAGAAAGAAGACACCCAAGGTATTGAATATAGTCAAGGCATCCTTTTAGTGGATTGCATACAGGGGCCTGTGAAGGATGTGGAGAGAGGTTGCTCAGTGACAGCTGAGCTGATGGAGAGCTTCACACGTGTCTTTGTGGACAGCGTTATCAATAGTTTCTACCCGGTGCCTGAGGAAGCCATTGGGGTGGGCAGTGCCTTTGAGGGTTGGAGTCCCTGTGAGTGGGATGGCGTGTATCGTGTGCTGGTCCCACTGAGTCCCCCAGCAGGACACACCTTCCACCTAGAGCTCAACAGTGCAGGGCAGATGGCAGCAAGGACCTTCAGTGTCCGTGTGGAGCTGGAGTGCACGTGCAAGAGGCAGCAGCTGGGTGAGAAGCTGTTGTGCTTCCTGCACCACTCGCAGGAGGAGCTGCAGCAGAAGCAGAAATGCAGCCTCCTAGAGACACTCTGCACCAGCTCCTACCTGGATGTGGAGAAAACCTGTCGCTGGTTCTGCCAGCTGGTGAGATGCTCGTGGCTGCATGTGCCTCAGTCCTACTCATGGCACTTGGTGTTTCAGCCCTGCAGCCGGTCCTGCCGATTCCAGCTGAGCAGAGGCAAGAAGCGCCTGATGGTGGAAATGCTGCTTGGGGTGCGCCAAGGGGACTCCGACATCTTTGTGGTGAGCCAGCCCGCAGAGGCCCAGGAAGGCGGCTCCAGCATCTTGGTGAGCAGCCAGCCTGCCGAGGCCAATTTCCCTGCAAGCACAGCGTGGCCTGAAACGTACACTGTGGCAGAGGTGAAATTCTTGCAGCACATCGCTAGGCAGGTGCCTTGTAAGAATTTGCACCTGAAATGCCTGCAGGTCTTCACCTGCATCCTGAGGGGCACAGGTTTTTCCAGCTCTACCTGGAAGACTGTGGTCATGCACGTGCTGACCATCGTACCACTGTCCAGGTGGAGCAGGAGGGAATTTGTGGTCTGCTTGTGGGACATCATGGCGTACCTGCACTGCTGCCTGCAGTTGAACCGCCTGGAGCACTTTGTGCTGGGCAACGAGAGGCTTCCTGCAGAGATCAGCTTGCCACCAGCAATGCGAAGGGTTGAGCCACTCAACCTCTTTGAGCACCTGGCCCGAGATCCGGCCGCCCACAGAGAGGCGATGCAAGCTTTTGGTCAGCTGCAATTTCGCCTCTGGACGCTGCTCTCCGGCCACTGAGAGGAGTTCTCTGCACAGAGCTGTGCTGGGGGGCTCACACCCAATGGCAGCCACGTGAGCACTGCCTTTGTCACTGGCAATCCTGAAGCTGCTTTCCTGCTCCTGCGGAAGGAAAATGCTGCTGCACACGGATTCCTTGTGCACACCCATCTCTGCCTTGCCCTTCAGCTTCCAGTTACAACGGTGCTGTTGCCAAGTCTATGAGGCATAAACTGGCTCCACCTGCACATCCTCACACACGAGAGTGAAGCCGATGGAGATGACTTGGTTCATCTCAAAGACAGAAACCTAGTCTTTTCAGGGCTTAATGTAGTTATTTAGTGAGCTGTAGTTTTAATCATTTTGTAAGGATTTTTAATCATTTTGTAGTTCATAGTATATAAAAGTACAACACATAGATTTAACTCACTTTCCCATAGAATAGGTAGGCCAAGTTTTCATAATGAGATTGTTCTATTAGCATTTAGTAGCATTCCTTCCAGAGTGCCTTTAGTGTTGTCAGTGTATAACTATTTTGCAGTTACTGTTAGTTTAGGGAATTGAACTAAGCTACTGTAGGTGCCCACCTTCTTTTCAGTAATATTTGAATATCTATGTTTGAAAAATCAATAAATGGAGAAAAGTTTCTCAAATTGCCTGAGATGTGTCATTCTTTGTGTTTAACCCTCTGCATCTTAGAGGATGTGCTTCCTATACCCCTACCTGAAATAGGGACTTCTTGCAAATAGAGATGTTGGATATACTAAGTATGCTGTCGCTTGAGCATTCCTATAGAAATGCTTGAAGCTTGAAGTGAAAATGCCCTGAAGTGGCTGAAATTTTGCAGCCGAGTACTCCTCAATTTTTCAGGAATTTTTGGAAAAGTTTTCTTTACACAGTCACTTTTATGGGCTCCTGGGGAACAATTCAGTCCTAAAAGGTGAACAGAGAAGTCCCTAAGTGCAAAACATGTGGTTTAATAAATAGTTCTGTTTTTGGCTTCTCATAAGTAAGGTTTGACACAAATTTGTGACAACAGAAAGTCATGTTTTCTCTATTCCTGGTTCTCTGTATTCTTTTGGAGAGGCTCTGCTGTTCTATGAATATTACCTTTTCCACCAGGCCTAATAATATTGTACAGCAATGAGAGCCACTTCGCATGCACAGCTTTGTCCATGGTGAGATGCAGCTAAACAAAATATAATTTACTTCTTGCAGTACATATTAGAGATTGGCAGTAGTTTGGAAGTATTGATTCTCTTTGTACCAAGTCATCTGGGTTCACCTGGAGAATTTTAAACTCAGGATACCTTAGGAATTGGATAAATTGCTTTAGTCATGGTAGAAGTGCCATTCTTTATCTCAAGAGTGTGGTTGAGAATTTCCACAATACCCACGCAAATCTACATGTGTATTGTCCAACCTGTGAAAGGACTTGCTCCTACCTAAAGAGAAGTGATGCAACCTTTGTTCTTTGCTGTATATGAAAATTATACTGCCTTTAATTTCAGAGTCCTTCAAAGGTGTCACTAGGTGTAACTGTTTTGGAAGAGGTTGAGATGTTCCCTTTCTGCTAATTTAGGTGGGACTTGTCATTTTAAAAAGTCTGTAACTAGTTGCAAAGAGAATTCTGAGTCTCAACCAAGTTGCTTTAACATTGCTGCATTCTTACACCATGCTGGAGTGGAGGAATGGTAGCATGGTCGCCACACATGTGACTTGATGCTAAGAAGTCTAAATTTGTTTTATAGATGCAAGTACGTATTATCAGAAGAGAATGACATTTTTGCTTTTGAAGGCTTTTTGCTGTGGCTCTGCTGCTGGAGATTTTTAAGTAAGCAGTGATCATACTGTTGTAAGCCAAGTCCACTGAGATACAGTGCTTAAAGGAATAAAAACCAGTCACTATTCCAGCTTGTACCACTCCCCAGTGTAATATTAATCCAGAATGGGAATTAGCTGCATGCTTATTTAATCACCAGGCTGGAAAAAACTACTTAATTTTGACTAAAACAGGAAATAGAGTGTATAAAACTGAGTGCTGAACATATACTCATGAAAGACCATCCCTGTAACTAACTTAGTTACTGTGTCTTGTGCGAATGCTTATTCTGTGTTGCTGGGCTACAGTGATTCAAATTGACAGTTTGCTCTAAGCTTGAAAATCATTGGAAAATGTGCTTTTCACAGTAAATTTTTCCAGTGTAATATCCTTGGTGATAGTAAATATGCCTCACGGTGATGGGAAATTTCAGCACATAAGATTGGATTGTGTTGTTTTATGGAGTGAGAACAATGATTAATTTGGCTGCAATTTAATCAATCATTTGGTAATGTTCACTTGTCAAATTTTTTTAGGTCATGTCACACTTACAGTCTTATCAGTGGTCATGCTCAGTCTTATTTCCAAGCTGTTTTCAATAGTAAATGACTGACCAATCCTGATTCTTCACCACTTTGCAGCTTATGTTGTCATCTGCATCAGTAAGGAGTGTGCAGTGTTGTCATTTCAATCTGGAATATACTACTTTCCTTATGATGTAATGAAATAAATGATTGTACATGGCATTGGACAGGGCTCATTCCCACTTAGGCATTTCAGTCATGAGGAAGTATTTTCCCTCACTGTTTTATCTGTTCCAGGAGGGTTTTTTTAACTGAGAAATTCTAGAACTGTTAAACAACAGATGAGAAATGTCCATTTGGAATGGTCTCTTCAGAGATCATTCCTTTCAAATAAGAAGGAAATGGGAAGGAGAGAGTAGTCTCAGTCATCATCCTTCATGTATGTGGACAATCAAATCCACATATTTTTGCAATTGACACTCTTGCAAAGGCCCATGCTTTTCATGGCTCTAAGCAGGGAAGGTGCTTTAGAGTATTTGCACAAGCATATAATTTATCCTTGCTTAGATCAAATGCCGGTGGGCTCAGATGGGAAGGAATTTCCCCTCATATTCTGTATGTTAGTTACTTGTGTCCTGCAAGTGGGAACTGAGGTTTTTATAGTACCATGTTAACCATAAGCTGTTCCTAAGTAATCTTGCTGGCAATTAATAAAGAGATCTTTTAAAGTGTTACTAGTCTAGAAGACAAATTCTGACATCTGTGTCTTCACAAAAGATAAGTGAGAAAGGACAGTGCTGGTGTATAGCAGTGTAGTGCCCGGCATTGGATATAATTTTTCAATGCAAAGCAGGATTTTTTTTCCAACATACTGCCAAATAAATCTCACCTAGGGGAAGAGGAGTGGAAATGCACGACAATTTGTTTTCAGATTGTACCTTAACAATACCCTGCACTGAGCCAGACAAACACACACAAACTTAAGTAGACGTGACTGAGCCAAAAAATAATTATATTCCAGTTAGGCAGATTAATAATGATAAAATATTTTTCTTCCCAGAGTGCTATTTATTAGCCAGCATCAGAACTTAATCTTCTCTTGCCATGGTGTGTGACAGATCTTGGAGAAAAATGTTTGGGTGGGTTTTTTTTCCCCTTTATTTCATTCAGGACTTTTTCTCCAAAACACAGGCCCTAATTTTCATCATGATCAAGATGTGCAAATACTTACAGCAGTAAGCCTGGCTTTTATAGCAGGACTGCTACGTTGTCCATCCAGTGCCAGGAAGGTGGAAATTCCCTTAATTTTATGTTCATTTAAATACAGGATTTGCCTTTCTCTCTGATGGTTTCCAAATAGTTTAGCTTGGAGAGTTTGCATGTGGAAGAACTGATTTACATGTTTATTTTCTTTTCCCCAAAGTAATGACTACCCAACAAGACTTAACTATCCTTGTTCTCTTTTCTATATGTTGTTTGTATCCTCATCCAGAATTATGTCCACAGAGTATTCATTAGGCAGAATGTTACAGAATTTTTATTTTACAGCTCTTTAGCTTTTTTGCAGCTGTCGTGGTTTGACGTAACTTGGTTTTATTTAAAGAGAAAATCCATCAGTTATGGAAGTGGTTCTCTGTGAGGACTGCTGAAAGCTTCCTCCAGATCTGACAGAACCAATCAGCTGCTGGTTTTGAATATTGACATGCTGTTAAACCACTTAAGAAAGCTAGACACGTCTCTGTGAATCACATTTCAGAATGAACAAATCCTGGGAAGCTCTCTCTTGTTTCCAGCCTTTGAAGAGAGAAGTTCCCCCCCGGATGGCCGGGCAGCGGAGGGGAGGCCGCAGGGCTCTGGTGATGCTGGGCCAGCCCATGGCTGCTAACATCTTGCCAGCACTGAGCCCTGACCCACCGCCAACTCAAGGCCAAGTCAAGGGCCAAGTCAAGGTCCGTGGGGCCCTGGGAGCAGCTCCAGGTTGGGCTGGGCCACCCTGCTCTGCCATGTTGCCCACAGGCCTGGTGGGGCTGGGGTGGTCCTGCTCTGCCATGGTGCCCACCAGCCTGGTGAGGCTGGACTGACCCTGCTCTGCCACATGGCCCACAGGCCTGGTGAGGCTGGGCCTGGCTGGCCCTGCTCTGCCATGTTGCCCACCAGCCGGGTGGAGCTGGGCTGGCCCTGCCTCTGTGCCTCTGTGGTGCTGGCTGGGCCAGATTTCCCTTCCCAGCATGGCCACCGAAAAATCTTTCACCATAAACACTCTGGCCACTGCCTGGCACAGATAATATGGCCATCTGCAGGCCTGGGCAAGGTATTAACTCTTGCAGTGCGCAGATGAAACTTGCAAACATAAATCGTCTCTCAAGTGAGAAAAAGGAAGTAATGAAGATAGCCAGGGAGAACAACCTGAGACATGAAGGTCATTAAAGAAGTTAAGTCCCAGATGGGAGAAGAATGAGGAGATGTCTTAGTCTTGGGCTGAAATTCTTTTGTAGGCCATGGTGATGGAGTATGATACACTGAAATATCCCTGTAACTCATTGAAAAGCATGAAAGATGGAGCGTTCACATTATAGACATGAGTGAAGGCATCCATGATGAAGCAAGCAGATGTTGAAGTAGTCGTGACTCCATGAGAAGTTTGAACAGAGAGAGATGAGAGTCATGAAGACCCTTTGCCCCCAGGGAAGAAGACCTCTGTTCCCAGAGATGAAGATGATCTCAGAGATAGATGAAGAGAACCCTGTTTCTGAAGAGCTCATCCTTAAAAGTGTACCCCATTGAATTGTTGAATTGTGTACCCCATTGTTGAATTTCTGATTCTTCTATGCCATACAGAGAACTTATTAAGAAAATTTTACATAGAAAAATATTTTTTGGAAGTAAATATTATCCAATTTGGAAGCAAAAAAAAATCCCAGGGAACCCCAAAGGTAACAGGAACTGTATTATGACTCTGGAAAAACAAGCTCCAAGACTGCACTTATCTCACTGGTATACTCCATGCTGGTTGCATATATTTATAAAATACATTGATGAGTCATATATAAACATTTTGATTATAAAGATTGTCTTTGTTTTCCCACAGACTTGCTGCTTTCAAACAGCTGCATCCCATTCCTGGGCTCAACTGAGGGGCTTGATTTTCGAACTCTGCTGCTAGATGAGGAGAGGGGCCGGCTGCTAGTCGGAGCAAAGGACCACATCTTCCTCCTCAACTTGGTTGATGTAAACAAAAATGTAAAAAAGGTCAGTGAGTGTTCCATGGAGTTTATCTCCTAAGTTAAATTTTATTAAATTTTGTTCATTTGTTTGTTTGTTTTGTGTATTTAATTATTTATTTCTTCACAGGGTAATTGCAGATTCGTTGTGCAATGCAATTTACCAAGATTTGATATTCTCACCCCCTGTAGTTATGCATATTATCTTTAATCAATTTAATTTCTCATGCTATATGATCTCCTGTGTGACTGATGACCTGCAAGAGATCAGCTATGTGGAAGAGCCCTGCAGTGCATGAAAATAGCATCAAAATATCAGCAAACAGGAAAAATGTAGCTCAGTGTTCACTTCTCAACTCCTCTGGTCATGGTTACCCTCCTCATTTAAAAGCATTTGGAAGGAAATAACTGAAGACAGCTCTCTCATTGCTTCCTGGTATCACTGGGATTGCTTTACTGTAATACTGAACAGAGCAGAGGCAATTTGGATGGCTTAAATTATAGTAAAATGTAAGTGGCAATTTTAGCATCTCTGTTACTATCTAGAATTACTAGTGATAGAAAAAGCTTCCAGTGGGATCTGCTGTAGTCCCTTGCCCATGCCCAGTGACAGTGTGTTAACTTGAGATAACAAGATGACAATTTAGCCTTCAATATTTCTAGCAGACATGGTGAACTGGAGTTCTTGTAAGCACAGTTGACTGCTGCAAGTGAAAACCAGATGCTTGCACAGGAACACGTGAAAACTGGTTTCCTTCCAGATATGAAGAAAATTTGAATTCTCAGCTGTGTTTGGTATTTTCTTTAGGCACCAGAGGGGGGTTTTAAATTACTGTGTTCTGCTGCCAGCTCTGAAGAGGTAACTGACCCTGAATTAATGCAATTGCAGGCAGGGGCTGAACAGGTGGAACAAGGGACTATTTTGCCCACATCTGAGAGCAACACTTGCTGTCATTGTATAGAAATATCTTGTTCCTCATCTTGACTTCAGCAATACTGCACATGCCAGTTTTTGTAAAACTCAGATTCTGAGTATTTTAGGAAATTTCTTCTTGGGATGCTTTATTCAGCATTTACCTTGCTTCTGTCATCTCAGTAATTGACTCAAAATCCACCACCCCCTCAGGATATTGCATTAATAGCAGCACTGCTAATTACAATTGCAAATTTTCAGACTACAAATTGATTTTCAGTGTAGGCTTTCTGTAGAAAACAAGTTTTGTTTGTGTGAAAAGCAGACTTCTGTTTCTGTGGGGTGCTGCTTGCTCCTGAGAGATGCTGAGTGCTGTCAACTCCCATTATGTTCAATGGGGCTTTATGTGCCCAGACCTTGCTGGAGGTGGCAGCACCCTGCATGAGTTGCCCCTCAGTCCAAGCTGGTGACATTTTCCCTTTGGGCAAACTACCACTGATAATTGTGGATCCTGTGCTTTCCAAAAAGAGCAGAACACAGACAGAGCCGGGAGAACTAACCTGCAATTGGACAGTGGTGTAGATGTCACAGAGAAAAGACTCTGTATTGGAAGGAAAATTTGCATTTCCTAAGATGAATAGAAGATGTATGCTTACATATCTGTGGTAACCTGAAAGGAGGGAGTAAAACTCCTAACTACTTGGATATCTGGACTAAATATGTGTACAGGTCCACATACTACTTCTTTTAGTAGTTACCTAATAGTTTAACTATTCAGATAATATTTAACTTTTCAGAAAAAAACACATGAGGCAAAATATATTTGATTGGGAAGAACTGACAATGAGAAGCCTTGCAGAGCATCCTGGTGTGATGATCTCCAAGGCATCCATGGGCATTTAATAACTTTATAAGCGTATCTTGCGTAAATGCCCTGGTAGCACAAGGCAATGTCACACGAGTGTTTCTCTTTAATTCCACTGTGCTTGCCTGGTTGAATCTTGTCAGTGGAAGGAAGTGAGGAGATGTAAGAGGTTGTGTGAGGAACTGAGTATAAATCTCAGTGTCTGAGGAGGATGCTAGAGGATACTCTACAGTAGCAGTGAAGTGTCAGAAAGTAGCATTTGCCGGTGCTGTGTTTAGACTGGCCGTAGTTTGGGTTGGCCTGGGGCCAGGCGGCTTGCTTCCAGGCTTTCCCAGCGTGAGGAAACCACACATGTAGGGACTACAAGGGTCTGAAGTGTGTCCTTTGTACTCCTCTGGAGTACGAGTCGTCTGGAAAAAATAATACGCTTACACACAGCCACTAAAATGAGTAGAAATTTATCAGAATATTAAGTTTCTGCCTATAAATGATGTGTTTATTAATGACTTTGAGGAAGGAGTGTTAAAAGCAAGCTGGGGGGACAAGAGAGGTATAACAACTTTAGACTAGAATGCAAGATTGTGCATAGCTTAGGGTTTCCTTTCTTTAAAACAAAGCTGAACATGAACTTTAAAATGCTCTGTGCTGGGTAGATTCATCTAATTTTAATAAAGCTCTCAATTTCAGATATTTGTTTTGTTAGGAGCTACTGATACCTCCAAAAGCCAAGTCAGAATCCCCAACAATTTATTCTCATATGTGGATATAATTACTTGGCAAGATTATATTTTAGAGTCTAAAGCTCTACATTAAGACATTTCTGGAATAGTATTCAAAGTATCCAAAGCATTGTATCCTGCTCCCTTCTCTAATGTATAAATATCTATAATTTAATAACTTCCTTTTAAAAACCTATTTATTTACCTAAATTAGTTAATTTGACTTAAATATATTAAGTTATGGCTTTATTTCCTGGTGTATTTTTCCTTTTGAAATCAATCAATAGTTCTGCTGGAGTCCCAGTTTCTTAAATCATTGTAGTTTTTATTCAATTTATTGCGTAATAGGTTGAAAACTTCCTTAGCTGGCAGCTTGAAAAAAAATCTGTCCGGTTTCCAGTGCTTGCAAACCTCATTATAAAACAACAGTAAGTACCACAGTGTAATAAGCAAGTCTTCCAGAATAACAGGCAAATGCAGAAAGCTAAAGTGATTATAGTCAATAAATATATAAAATTCAGCAATGGATAATCATCTTTCTGTAGCAGGGATATATTTTGTCTGAAGTTTTCCTGTACATAAGCCTTTAGTTCCTGTGGCATTTTGAAGTGCCATAGTCTTTTTTTGAAGGATCCTCACATGCCTGACAAATTCTGCAAGCTATTTGCAAACTGGAAGAATTGTGATTTCTTCCTATGAGTAAAATAAAGATGGTCAGCAAAGCAAAGCAGGTCTACTGAAGGCTTCTGTGCCATTACCACCAGGAGGGCCGTGTAAAACAAAAGGATGCTTAATGGCATGAGAGGCTGGAAAGCTAGAGAAGAAATTCTGTAGGAACACCAGGCTCTGGGATCCTGCTGGAAATACTACTTTAGTACATCGAATTTCCTTGTGAGTTTGCTCAAAGCCTTTTCTATTTTACTCCTTAAGCTACATAAATACGAAATACAAAATGCTGTCAGCTGGGTAAACAGTGGGTAAATAGCTGCAAAGCATTGGTGCCCCTTTCTGTGGCTGTGCTAACAGTGCACACGGGGTTACATGTCAGCGCGATTATCACAGTGTGATCGCAGCGCGACCCGCCCAGCTCCACAGGAATAGGAATGCTATCAAGGCCTGACAAGCTTTTGAAAAGCTGCCAACCTGCAGGAGCTGTCAGTGCTAGAAGACACAGCCCCATGTGGGCCAAATAGATAAACATGTCAGATCCCCAATAGCAGCTTTGGAACAAGTTGTTTTCATCTGTCCCAGTGTGCACTGGCTCTGGGTCACAAATTAGCATCGCTTGGAGCATCCTCACGTTTGTAGTTGCTACTGTTTTTCTGGTACGTGCAGCTGTCTTGTGACATCCTTGAATGCCGTCTTGTATTGACTGTTATCTCTGTTTTACAGGGAAAAATACACATATGCATAAATATATATTTATCTGCTGGGTAAATGCTTATGAAATAGCTGCACATAATTTTTTTTCTGTAACTCCAGTGCTTGCCAACAGTTCAAGTAAGCTTGTATTTCAGCACTATTTGCAGTGTGACCCACCCATCTCTGCAGGAAGGGGAACATATATGCAAATACATATGCATATTTATGTAAAATCGCACCCTCGAGATACAGGAGCAGAATTTTACTTTCATTGCTCTGAGGAACTTCCTATCAGTCTATAAAAGCTAGGTCTCAATTAGGAATGAACCCAGTGGAAATTCAGCCAGTACTAAAAGGAGACTTTTGTTCTTGCCATTAGACCTGAGCCTCAGGAATACATACAGAGTCTGAGCTGTTTATTGCAGCCTTGAAATACAGTAATACCAAGATCAGTCCTTCTTAAAAAATATGTGCTGCTTATTCTATAGCTCAAAGGAAGTTAGCTTCCTGCCTGTCAGCAAAACTGCAGACAGTCTGAGTGAAGATTTCTTGACCTGTCAGAAGAAAAAGTTTACCAGGAAACATAATTGAAGGACTGGAGATATTTAAACTTAGGAAAATAGGGTGTCAGGACTGAGATAATCTGGGATAAGCCCAGTGAATCTTCAGGTTAGAGGCTTCCAGAGACAGAGGTGATATCTTTGTGCTTGCTAGCCCTTGGAGGGCTCTTACCTCTGAGAGCTATTTACTCTATAAAGCTGTTTGACAGACTTGAATTTAGGCACCTGTGTAGGCAAAGTGAAAGCTTTTGAAAAATGTTTACAGACCCAAAACAACAGATGGAGCAAGATGTGAAGAAAGCAGTATGAATCCAGAATGACAGCAGCCCTAGGTGGAAGAGAGTGTCTCTGTTACTTCCTTTTGCATTGTTGCCATAAATTATGTTTCCATAAACATCCACTGTAATTTTTATATTTTACCCATGTGTTTAGCGATAAAGAATGATCAGCATCCTGCTCTCTGAAAACATTTGCTTATATTGGTCATTGGCTTTTTCAAAGGTAGGATTTGTTTTTAGTCTGAGGAGGTAAACATGTCAGGAGCAATGTCATTTGCCCTAAAAATCCTGGTGTATGGTTTCCTCTTAGAAGAAACAGACAGTAGTCAGAAGTCTTCTATGGTTACACTGTGGAAAATGAAGTGTAGAAGCACTGAAGCATTTCAAGATTTAATCCACTGTAAATGAAATCAGCATCTGGTCTATTTTCTTTAAGCTTTCACAGGTGCTTATAACATACACATGAAAATGCACTTTACAGAAAACCCTTGAGGTTGGAAGTATTGGCTGCTACTTAAGTTGTGTTGGAGTCACAGTTTAAGAGCAAAACTGGGGCACATGGAGATGTTGCTTTGTCTATCTTCGAGATAGATGCAATATTAAAGCCCGTTGGTTCTAATATGAGGTTTCACTCTATCAGCTACCTGCCAAATTTAAGCTACCAAAGGCTGGTGAATATGTCTTCCAAATACACAACTTTTATTTTCCTCTGACTTCCAGTGCATTTTGCTGTTTGACAGCACCATGAAAATACACTGACATACACTGACACTGGCATCCTACTGTGTTGTAAATCACTTTGAAACAAGCCTCGTATTCTCTTTTTCCCCCTTCCCATTATGTCAGATTAAATCTATCAAAAATGCAATTTTTTCTTGCTATGAAATAATTGGAGATGGAAATTCTGGTCAGTTTATTTCTTGGATGAGTGTTGCAGGTATGGGAAATAGTACCACAGGTGAAGGTCTGTGGCAGATCTGAAAAAGATTAAGGATACATTCTTGGCTTTTAAGGATCTCTTAAGTATTTCTGGGAGTTACCTAAACCTTGATGAAACTGCTATAAAGAAAGCTAGATGAAAAAACTCTAAGGACTGTCTGGTTAGTTTTCAGATACAGGGAGAAATTTAGATGAGGAGCTTAGATGTCAGCTTCCTTTGTTTGCTGATGACTTTAAAATATTGAATTCCAGAGTACAGCAATTTTCAGTGGGATTCAGTTACAAGACCTGCTTGAGGTAACCTTCCTGTCAGGATTTATATGTGAGAACAATCTGTCCAGTTCCCCAAGCTGTGGACTTCCATACTGCCCACATTAATGCACCAGATATGAGGTATTTAGAGAACAACTGGTATACAAACATGGTGTGCTAAAATCAGATCATTTTCTCATTAATTAGCGCAGTTGGTTGGAGCATGGTGCTAATAATGTCAAGGTCATGGGTTCAGTCCCTGTACAGGCCACTAATTTAAGAGTTTGAACTCGATGATCCTTGTGGGTCCCTTCGAACTCAGAATATTCTATGAATCTCTGATAATTGGAACACTCTGTTTTCCACAAATAATATAGAGAATGCATTAAATTCTTTCTAGTGTTTTCTGGGAAATTCAGTAAATTTTCAGTGCTTGCAGTAATTTTCAGTGAAGTGACCTGAGGTCAGTATACAGCAGTGACAAATGTCCTAGTTCTCAGGATGCAATCCATGAGCACCCACTCTTACTGCATTGGGGCATGACATTCATGATATTGTCTTATGCAGCAGGGTGACATTCTTATTGGATCACTGTCGTATGTTTTCTCAGTGCTCCTTGATCTTACTGTTTTTCTTTGCTTTTGATTTTTGAGCTATGAATTACAAAGTTCTTCAGAAAATCAAGAAAAAAAAATTAAAAAAGAAAGTCACATTGTTGTCATTTTACTGGTGGGAAAATTGAGACCTGACTGTCACATATAGTAAGGCAATAACAAAACTTGGATTAGACTGTCTCCTGGTTTGCTTCAGTCTGTTTGGCTCATATTGCCCTCTTTACTGTACTTGTTTTATGGTCCCATTGAGCTAAGTCATGAATCCTTTTTTTTTTTTTTTTCTCACATGGGGAATAGTTTTTCATGGAGAAGAGTTTCTCATGGGGAGTATATTATTGCATATGCCAATGTGACAAAGGGTTTACAACTCAATATGGCTTTGTTCTTTGGAAACTGCAGTTGGGACTGTCATATGGAGAATTTATCCATACCAATGAGCCTGAGCTTCTGAGTTATAGTGTACATGCTTCACAAAGCCTTAATAAGACATTTTGATGCCCAGAAAGCTGTAATTTTATTGCATAGCTCCCCTCAAGCATCAGTATGATGAATATCTAGTACATAGAACGAAACAAGGGAAGAAAGTTGGCATTCTTTTGCTGCATCAAGCAGCTCTTTAAAATCTGTATTTTCATCTAAATGCTTTTATCACCTCTAATTCCTTTAAAATAGGAAGGGAGCAATCTTTTTCTTCACAGGCCCAGATTCAGTGTGTTAGTATTTTGAGACATGACAATCAGCTGATGTCCTTCAGTGCTGGTAGGGACACACCCTGCTGCTGCTCCATGCTCCACTAACAGAGCACTTTGGGGTGTCTGGAACCAGAGGCTGCACTGAGAGAAGTGCTGAAGCACGTGCACAGTATCAGGCACAGGAGGGGCTCCAGTGAAAGCCCCGGGGCTGCTGAAAGCCGACAGCCTCAATGGGACACTCAAGTGCTTGCTGCTGGCATGAGCACGGCTATCTTGGGGACCTGAAACTGGAAGGAGTCACGTTGGTCAATTGGTGTCACTCTCTGCTATCAGCACCACCTACCTCATGGAGCAGTTATTCCTTTCATAACCCAGTCCAAAGCTGTTGTAAGTGGCCCTTTGGGATACTTCATGCAACATTTTTCAGAATGTTGTTGCTGTGGAAAAGATCCTTATTATGCCGATGTTTCAGATTTAATTTTTGTTAAAATCTACCGTCTATGATAAATATTTGTTTATGAGCAATTTATACCCATTTCCTCTGGCTGTTTATAATTCTGGTCTTCAGAGCCCTTTGATTCTTCCTGCATAATTTAACTCCATCTGTATTAGTGATGCTTCCCTATGTCACCTGCATGGGTTTTCGCAAAGTTCTGGGTTTTTACCAAACCTACTGTAGGGTACATGAAATAGTATATAGTATACATGTACATATGTATAGTATATAAATATATGTTATAACATTGTTTCTTGAGGAACTTCATGAGTAACTTTCTCCCTCGAGTTTTTTACTTATCAGATCATTTTTCCCCCTAGTACTCGTGCCTGTTTTTTTCAGCTGAGCTAATCAGTTTCCATGTGACAATTTAGTAAATACTGAAATGGAGGCATGACGAAGAGCAGCTCTGGCACCTTAATGTAATTCAGCTAGGTTATTAAAGTACAATATTAGAGTGGACTAATATCTGTTTACCAAGTCATATTGTCTTCTCTACTACACTCCATGTTCATTAGAAACTTGTGTTATTTCTTCCCTAACTAAAAATTTGTTTTGAGACCTTACAAATAGGTGAATTAAGACCAATGGGTTTTTAAATTGTTTAAGTAGCTTATGATCTTCCTCTTTTGTATTGTGCCAATATATAGCATTTTCTCATTTTATGAAGTACTGCACCGTCCTAAATTTAGAAGCATAATTAGAAGTGATTCTTGAAAGAGCTGTACTTTCATACAACATTTTTTTTTGTAATCAGACTTCACTGTTTTATTTTTGAGCATCCCTTCTCCTAAGTATTTATAGTCTGAAGTGTTAGCTTAGGAGCAAAATCTGATAGAGAAAGATAGATACTGAAAAATGAGTAAAATACCAGTATTATTAATTCATGACAGATTACAGCTCTTAGAGGTGGATCCATCCATATATATATATATATTTTTAAAAAATTTTGCCTTTATATTCATTCCTTTCTTATAGTAAAAGTGCATATTTAGAGGACAGGAAAATGTTACTTTTAGAAAGCTGCTGCTCCTGATCTGGAAAATACTTTTGTGGTTTTAAATGTTTTGTTTTAATCAGAAATCAATTTCCAGCTACCCTTTAAAGTGATACCTTATTTGTCCTACGCTTATGTACTGCTTAATTTCGTACTCCTGGGAGGTTTTCTTTCTCTCTGAGAGAAAAGAACATATTAACTTTCATTTATTAGGATAATTTAATTTCTTTCCTGTTGCTAAATTTAAGAAAATATTTGAAGAATGATTCAAAAGTAAGGGTTAGATTATTATTTTTTTTAATTGGGCAATAGAAGATAAAAATCTGGAAATCATGACAGTAGCGGACCTCTGGAATTTTGATACGGTTATTTTAAAAGGAAAATAAACTGAAGATTAAGAAAGGAATCCTATTTAAGTGTATGGTTCACATATTCCAACTAGTTGTGTTCTTATCTTAAATTCATTAACTCCACTAAGCTATTCTAAGATTTCTCCACATTTCAGATACAGATGCAATCATAAAATATATTAAATACATAATTTGTACTGTTTGTAACACAAAATTATCATAACTTAAATCAATATGGTTATCTTTTTTGTTCTCATTCCTTGAAGTTTTTACTTATTGAGGAATTTTTGAAAAAAATTAATAAATTAATTAATAAATTAATTAATAAATTAATAAACTGCCATTATTGTGAATAAAGCATGTAAATAGGAAAAAAAAAAGAAGAAAAAAGACCCATTTCAAAGCTTCAAACCATTTAAAAGCACAGTGATTTTAAATCTAAAAGAAACTACAGGAGCATGCAGTTTTACATTTTTGGCATAATATACAAGTAACTAACTCATCGGAATAAAATATAATAGTAAAACTTAATTTCACCTCCTACAGAAAAGTCAGTACTGATGTGTAATGTTACTTGTGTCAATGTTTGAGGGAACCAGAGCTGTGGTACTGTTACACAGCATGTCCTGTAATAAAAAATGAAGTTTATGCTTTCTTGCTCAGCACATCAACTCATTATGCAATTTTCTTGATCTATTACAATTTGCAACTGACAGTTTCTGGGATCCTCTCATTTCTCATATGTAAAGCAAATAAATATCACTTTTACTCCCCCATATATGATTGAAAATTGATTTTCAAGTTGGATCTCTTAGCTTCACTTTTCATTGTCTAATCTGGCCTTATATAATGCTAAATACTGAGGTTGATGAGTAACTAGAGAGTAAAACAATTGATTTTTTAATATAATTGTCTGTGGTCAATTATCACAAAAGTGGGGGTATGTATATTTCAGCCTTGTAGGACAAACACTAATTCCCATGAAAGAATCTATAAAAAATGGAGGGTAAGTCAAGTCCATTAGCACTTCTGCCTTGAAACAGATGCCTATTTTTAACTCCTCAAGTTCTTCCATGTGGTTGGCAAGGAGAGCTGGGCATTTTCAAAAGCCTACAAAGGAGCATCTTTGCCTAATTGGATAACTAAACTTTGGCCAAAAATCTCCCAAGCCCCTTGACAACCTCTAGACTTCCCTGTAAATTATTCAGTGATCTGGGGCAGAATTGGGCATAAAGTTTATGTACAAGAGAACTGACAGCTCAGGCCAATCTCCTTGGCCAGATGTATTTGGAGATCCATGATCTTACATTCCCCTATCTGTTCCTTCTCATCAGCTTTTCTTTACTGGTAGCTTTTTGTGAGCTTTTCTTCTTAAACTTAATCTGTGTTGCAATAGAGACTCATCCCACTCTGCCCCGGCAGAGACCAGACTGCACCTACCTTCAGCCCTTCATGGTATTCCCAGTACTTTCTTCTGTGCTTCCTGGCACTGTGCACTGTGCTGCCCACACACCCTGGCACGGCTGATTTCAGATTGTATTTTCATACCTGGGTGCTATGACCACATCATTCTGAGAAAGTGCTCTGGGAAAAAAATGTGTGTTCCAGTGCTGCAATGCTGTTACACTGTCTTATCTCTGACTCCATGTAAATATTGTTGTCAAGGGTTAGGGTTTAAGTAACTTAAACTACATTATCTCTAAGAGGTTTTTATCAGAAAGGTAACTAAATTCACTTGAGAGGAAAGTAATTTCCTTGCAGAAATCCAATATATCCATTTTCACTGGGAAGGAAAGAGAAAGAAGTGAAATCAAAAGCGTTTCCAGATTGAGAGAAACAGTGAGTGTAGGTTTTGGGAAGTGATAAAGGTACTTGACCCAGGACACTGGCTTTTTACTTTCCTTACCCCTGTGGAACTGAGCCTGTGTATGTCAAGCAACATTCTACAAGGTGCCAGCAGCTGGGTGAAAAAGGAATATGACAGCAGTCAACTCCTCTTGTATGCCATTGAGTTGTGCATCCTTCCTTGATGATGTTTTTGTTTCTAATGCGTGTTATAATAATTCTTCATTCTTATATATTTCCTATTTAAGATTTTGTAAAGCCTGACTGGAGACTACTCTAAATCATTCGTGACTACTAATGGCCTGCTGACTGGTGCCTGATGTCTTATGTACTAATCAATATTTGCTTAAAAATTAGTGTGATTTGTGGTGTTTTTACTATTAGTTATGAGAAATAACAATAGTTTTTTCTTGTCAAAATTAGAAGTACAAAATACCCATTTTTATCAGGGTGGTTGTAGAAGAATTTGTATTTAGCTTCTATTTGAAACTTGATCGAATCAAACATGTACTCAATCATATCCAGTTTTGACTGCTTAACTGAAATCAGTGAGGCAGAACCTGAAATGTTGTTCACTGGTATTTCTTCACTAACATAATTTGGGTAACAGTAGCTGATAGTATTTTGTCATCTGGATTCATCTACATCAAAACCTACTTTATAGAATTCTTCAGGGCAGATTAAAAAAGAAAGAGAAACAATATCAGTATTTAATGCCAGTTATCTAAGGTCCACAATTCTACTCTAAACTTCTGTTTCATTTTCTCAGTAAACTCAGTTAATGTTGATGGGTGACATTTTTAAACCATGCACTGTTGATTTCTGTCAAATGAACTTTTTGTTCTACAAATTTCCCTTGAGCTAGCCTTAGTTTTTTGAACCTAATTCTTTTCATTTGAAAATTGGCAGAAAGAGCTCTAAGTATTTTTTCTAACAGTTATGCCAAGTCCACTGGCCCAAATTCTTCACAAATGTAATTTGTCTGGCTTTGCAATCAGTTAGTTTCCAGATGATTTGGCTCATCATAACTTTGAGGGAAACACATAATGGTGACAAGGTGCCCTGGCCAGATTAACTGCATGCTTTTTAAAAGTACATGTAGCCAATGAAGAAATAAACAAATATTGGGGAAGTTGATTTAAAACTTCTTAACTTTTTGTAATGAAATCTTGTATTTGAAGTCATGTTCATTTAAATTTACAGGCAACATCCTTCACTATACATAAATCTGTTTAAACTGTTTATTCATGGAATAATTAATCTACAGTCACAGGATAGTTTATAATCTTCATAATCTTTGTTTTATTTTAACTGTGTTACAGATTTACTGGCCTGCAGCAAAAGAAAAGGTAGAATTATGCAAATTAGCTGGGAAAGACGCCCATGTAAGTATGATGTATATTTTTTCTTATTGCTGAGAATTATGAATATCTGTGTATTTGTTACTAAATGCACAAAATACATTAGTGAGCTCTTGCTACACTTCTTCTGAAATAATGTCCTAAGTGTTTTTTCTTAATTAAAAAAATCAAAATTTCTATTGGTTTTTGAATATTAATACTTAAAAGAATTCAATATTGCAGGCAGCAATTATGCTAGGTTGTTCTTTTATGTATTAAATGCAGCTGAAAAATTAATGAATTTTCCTCAGAAATGTATACCAGGCAATACTTCCATCAAATCCTCTTTTTTTCTCGTTAAAATGCTTCTTTTTTCCTTGGGAGTGTCCTGAATGTAACTTCATTATAATTCATTAAAGAAAGAGAGTAGCAGAGCAGTGTACAAATCAACTTAACTTACAGACAGCTTCAGTTAGCATTAAAAGAAAATCTCAGACTCAATGGCTTCTCCCTGGAACCACAAATTTTCTTTAGGAAGTATATGTAAGGTACATACGTGTATACAATACAACTTTTATATTTTTTCATTCCACAGATTACATCATGTGTCTAGAGCCCACTATAAATGTAAACATTTCCTGCTGTAAAATAAAATTTCTTCCTTTTCTCTCAAAAAAAAATCTCCTAATTTCTATCCAGCATGTCTGTTACCAAGGTAGGTTCCAGCTCAAAACACTCTCAGCTCTCTGCCTGAAGAATTTCAACTTCTTATTCTAACTTATTGCTGCTGTTATCTTTACAGCAGTCAAAACCTAAACACCAGTTTTGCTGAGCGCTGGCAGTATTCTTATACTGGTGTACATGGAAGATTTGTGCTGTTCTGTTTCTATACTAAGAGAGGAAGGCAAGGGTCCTGGGAGGGAAATATTTGTTTTGGACTCTCACTTGAGTGTAGGGTGTTGTCTTGAACATAAGAACAGATCTTGTGTATTCCCTCTGAAGTACTTGTTTTGTGTTTCTGTATTAATTTCATTTTGGGGAAAGCTAGAGCAGGGCTTTTCGTCCAGCCCATGCATCATCCTTGGAGCCTGTAGCAGCTGCCTGTGCTTACCAGCAAGGACCAAGCCCAGCTAGAGCCAGGACAGCCCATTGGACTCAGAAATGACCAAATAAAAGTCACCAGTAAGATGTGGTTGGTGCAGAGACAAAGCATACTCTTTGAAGTGTGTTGAAGCCTTTCAGTCCACCACAGTTACTTTAATCATGTAATCTTTGGTGTTAAAGCACATGCACCGCTGAGCTGGGAAGCAGAGGCAGGAGGACTGGTAGCCAGACAAACCCAGTGGCTCTGCAACCTCTGCCCAATTGCTGACAGGTGTTGTTTGCTACAACACAGCCTGAAGAGATACCCTCCAAACTGTGCTGTGAGCATACAGCTTCTTGTGGCTGTAAGCATTCAGAATTAGGTTTGCAAGTCTGATATATGAACTGCCTGGGAGATAGCCACTGTCAAATTGTAGTTGTCACAGCTTTGAACTACTTTATAAACAGTCTCTGCTACAGTAGTTTTGAGTTTAAGTACACCAGTGCTGTGGCTGTAACTTAGTAGAATGTATAACATGAAAAGGAGGAATAAACATAAAAAGTAAACTTTATCTTTCATTCCCCAACAGACAGAATGTGCCAATTTTATCCGTGTTCTTCAGCCATACAACCGGACCCATGTTTATGTCTGTGGCACAGGAGCGTTTCACCCTCTCTGTGGATACATTGAACTTGGAACTCACAAAGAGGTAATTTAACTTTCTCACTAGTCTGACATGTCAAGGAATAGCCTTCATCTTGTTTAGCATTCATCATAGATTGGAAAATACTATGTGAGTGTGTAAAAAATGACCTGACAGCAGCTTGCATAAATAACAGGGTAAATGGTGGATTCTGTGGGTCACACGGGAACTCTCGTTCTCACATTTGGTATGTGCATATCACTTTTGAACAAAGCACTTTCCTCAGACTTAATACACAAAGTTCTTTGCAATGACACTTCCATGTGATTAACGAAGTGAAGAGAACATCTAACCCAGATGTCTTCCTTTCTAGTAAGTCATTTCTGCACATACTTTCCTTACACACATACATTCAGAGTTCAAGATGAAACTTGTAGTTCTGTCTTTTAATGTACATATGCCCTTGGTCCACAGAGGGATTCCTATGCCTTGTTCAGGAGAGTAACAGACACTTTGAAAAGGGTCTCTGAGCCTGAGTGTGTCTCAGGCACAGCGTCTCAGGACTTTGTGATGTGTTGCAGTCTGGTCACTAAGGAGGTGTTGGGTGTCCTCCATCACTAGTAGCGTATTCCTGAGCTGAAGTTAGCAGCTGATTGGTCTTCATTTGCTGGTGACAAAGAAATCTCTGTCCTAAGTGGTAAATGTTTGAGACCTAACCCCCACAACAGAAGAATTTTGGTGTTGTGTCAAGCAGCCACTTAGTACACAAGTCTCTTTTTAACTCCTATATGTATCACACCTTGACTATATTTATCCCACTGGCCCTGTTCTCAGACAGTGTTGAGATGTGACCTGTCTGGCTGCTTGCCTGTGGTGCAGGCTTCCTATGCTGCTATAGAAATCGCTTTCTCTTTTCTTCAATGCTGGGTAAAATTGTAGAATATAAGAAATGACATCTAAAGTTACTAAATGGAATAACCTGAACAGAATAAGAATCATAGAATGGTTTGAGTGGAAAGGGCCCTTAAAGATCAACCAGTTCCAACCTGCCTGCCATAGGCAGGGACACCTTTCAGTAGACCAGATTGGTCAAAGCCCCATCCAGCCTGGCCTTGAACACCTCCAGAGATGGAGCATCCACAACTTCTTTGGGTAACCTTTGCTGGTGCCTCACTACCCTCACAGGGAATAATTTCTTCCCAATATCTAATCTAAACCCACCTTATTTTATTTAAAGTTATTCTACCTTGTTCTTTCTCTGATACATGGAATCAAGGGAAGGTCCCCATAGAAGAAAATAAAGGGATTAATGCTTGCCCAGGCTACAATCCATCATTCTGAACCCTATAATCTGTGGGTTAGATGACCACCCCAGAGAGGCTGCCTGTGCAACAGAAAACTGAAGTTGTGAGAAATCTACACGGTGGTGTTCCATGTCTAATAAACCATTAACGCTGGTGTTGTCTAGTATATGGTGTATAATTTGGCTTAAAATGAAATAATGCTGTAGACTTCTTTGCTTTGCTACTTTAAATATTCTGGTTGAAGCAACTGAAATTTTAGATCCCTTGTATCATGCTGATTTCTTAGCTGAATGATCAAATACACAGCTGAATGGAACAGAACAACTCTCAGCAAGTGCATAAGTAAGTCTCTGGTTTACCTCTGGGTCATTAGTAAGATTCCTTATTCACTCTACCATTGCCCTACTTCATTTCATCTACTTCATTTGTGAAGGTTGTTTTCAGCAGACCTTATGAAATTATGGATTTGGTCTGACTGTTCAGTCCGGCAGCCAGTCTAGACAAGGGGTCTGTCTCAGTTAGACATGACCAATTACCTTGTGAGAGGAAATGGAAGAAGAATCCTGGTATTGTATTTCTTAATCCCCTCACTGTCCCCCAGTCCTGCCTCTCCCACATTCCTCCTGGCTGCTCAGCTGAAGTGGTAGGTTGGACAGTGTTCAGAACTGCTCCTGCTTCTTCTGACAGAGCAGCTCTTCTACAGCCTCCTGCTGAGTTATCAGTCTTGAATGGCCTCAAGCAGATTTTCCTTTTCCTTCTTGGAGGCCCAAACACGCTTCAGCCACCATCCTTCTACCAACTCTCCAGATAAATGTGACAAGGCGAGAGGGTGCTGAGGATAGGCCCAGTGATGTGAATTTGACAGGCAATTGAAAATGTCTCTTTGTAGGAACTGAAGCCAGGAAATCCATTCTCTTAGAACTTTTTATTTTTTCCCCTCTCTCACCTACTTATAATTTTTTTAAAAAAATTAAGTCTCTGGGTTATAATAACAGATAATGAGTGTCTGGTAATTAGCAACCTCTCCAGGAAGATGTGGGATGCTTGGGAGATCCCTGAGATCCCATGGGGCCCTGAGATAGCCTCATGGAGGCTGTGAAGCCAGGCAGTGCTCTGCTGACCTTTGAAAGCTGCTGATGGATCTGCACAGAGCTCTCCTGGCCAGTCCCAGTGTTGTGAAAACAGAGGAAAACAGAGTGGATCAGGTGACTCAAAACCACAGCAGACACTGCTTTTGAAGCAGTACAAATCCCCAACGGGATCACACAATTAAAGGGGATTAAAGTCCTTGTTCTTGTTATTGCTCGAGTCGCTGCCAAAACTTCTCTTGGCTGGTGAAGAAGAGGCTTGGCCCAGTTGGTGCTGTTAGCCACAGCTCTCCAAGGGATGCTCTTTTCTTTGAAAGCTCTGCCCAAAGTGAAAGCAGGAGGTTAATTCTGTGTGAATGCCTGGTAGTGTCCATTAGTTTGTCTGGGTGAAGTCTGAAATATTTGCTGTTGATCTATAAATCCCTTGATCCCCTGAGTACTGCTGGGCTTGCAGACAGCCTCTTCCCCTGTGATAAGGCAAGGGTTCTCTGAGCAGCTCAGGGTTGCACATCCTAGAACAATGGGACACCAGCATTGTCAGAAAAAAAATGGCCAATTTTTAGTTTAGTTTTGTCCTTGCTGTGCTCACTTGAGTAGCCTGAGAATTTGGTTTGCCTGATATTCCACAGGTTTGGGAAGGTAACGATTTTTTTGCTGATTAAATTCTGCTTTGTATGAGCTAGGATTTATGGAGGAAATTGAACTTATGTTCCCATATTGGAATTGATTTTTCTTTTCTCTTAAGGAGCTTAATTATTCAGTATCCTGGGCTCTTGTCTTGTGAGCCTAGAGAGTTTAGGAGGCAACTCAATAACATAGAAAGGTTTGGTCATTTATAATCTTAAGTGCATTAAGGATGAATTAAATGAATGTGTTGTGAAGTCTAATCCTATGTGGCCATCTTTGGACATACTTGCTTGTCATTTGTACCCTCCTGGCCTCTTGCAAGGCGGAGCTATGAAATAATTAAAATAATTAAAACCACTTCACCCATTTTTAATCATTTAAATCATGGAAATGTTTTGATTTTTTTTTTTAAACTAGCTTCTAAAGTTTTGTCTCTATTATACATTGATTAGATTTCTGAGTGCTAGTGGGATTTTAATATCACTCTAGGTAGGAAAGCATGTTAAAGGAAAATATGTTAAAAGCACTTCTGTAGGCAATCTCCCCTCTCTTAATGGCAGCACGGTTCTGAAGATGAAATCTCTATACCTGCAGAGAGTTCACTTTACTCCACAGAGCTATCAATTTGCCTTCAGCAGGACTCAACTGTGGATTTCAGGTTAACTGTACTTTCAGGAAACCATTGAAAGGGGCAAGTAAAAGAATCCTTGTTGGCAATTTAAAACTAAAAGAAAGCTTCAAATGGCTGCCTACAGAAATCAAGTTGTTGATTGTCCACTGAAAACATTGGCAATAATTTTAAAATAGCTTATTTTCTTTATCTTCCTCTATGGCCTTGTTCTGTGGCCCAGGAATTAATCATACTGTATTTGGAAGCTAAAGGAAGAAACTATTCTGATATCTCTTGTATCTTTAGCCTTGTTAAAAATAATAAGAGAGAGCATATGCTGCTTTCATTTTAAAAGGGTCTGAACTGTGTCTGTTGTGAACATTATTCAGCAGTCGCTGGAGAAATTTCAGAGTCAGCCAGAAGCCCTTCAGAATCTCCTGTTGCAACACAGTCTATCAGCACTTTCCCAAATGGAAACCAGTGCCTTTTAAGTAAAATCCAGCTTTTAATTGGAGTAGAAATGAACAATGCATCTCTTTTTTCTGAAAATAATTTTTTTAAGGTATTTGTTTTGCTATAGATTAACCAGGATACAGTAAAACACTGAGTGAAAAAATCCAGATATAAAACAGACACAGACTGTAAACATCAATGCTGAGATGACAGCTGCATGATTTAACACACCTTCACTTTGTACGTTAGCAGAACAGGCTGTCTGAGTGAGTTTTTCCCCACAGCCACACCAGAATAATGAATTTGTGTTTATTCTCAGGAGATGGTATTCCGTTTGGATACCCAGAACCTGGAGTCTGGCAGGTTGAAATGCCCCTTTGATCCCCAGCAGCCGTTTGCTTCAGTGATGGCAGGTAAGGAGCCACCAGAGCCAGGCTCTGCCCTTGGACCTGTGATGGCTCTGTGCGAGCCCAGAGGCTCAGCAGATGCCACTGCTGGAGCTCCTCTGGCACTGGTCACATTTCCAGTGCTGGCTTGTGCTCTCAGAGCTGGGGAAGCCTTCAGGCTGCAGACACCCGAGGGCTGGAAGGGCAGCAGTGCAAACAGAGGCATTAGAATGGCTGTGAAGCCTCTGTCAGCCCGGCAGGAAGGCGGTTTCGCCCTCACCCAGTCATTGCTCCTTTAAGAGGACAACAAAAAAACCCACATGGACAGACAGTGTTTGAAGCCCTTGTGGGCCTCTTTCTGCAATTATCAATATGTTCTGCCCTTTGAAGTCTGCTGACATGCACTATTTCCATAAATACGTTTCTGAGGTTTCTATTTACTCGAGTAGCCACTTCTGAAGCTGGGAGCCGAGGAACAAGATAGTGCACTCTGCCTGCTGCGTGCATCACAGCACTGTGTGGTCTGACATTTGGGGCCCAGGAATGTCAGCTTGACCTCCGGATTTCAAATCACTATAAGAGCTACTTTTGTCATGGTTTGGTTCATAGCCTTGGACAATTTTCATTTAACTTGTCCGTCGAGCATATGAATACAAGATAAGAGTGAAGCACCATGACGTTTTCATTTACAGCCACAGAGTGGTGACAGTGCTTTGAAGTATCGGTCACTCTGTGTTATAAAAAGAATATGACTAATGTTCAGTCTTTATTCTCAGATAATAAGACAGATGATTTGTGATTCTGACCCTACAGATGGGGCAGGACTTCCTTTATTAAAAACAATAGATTAAAGCCTGTGCTTATTCTTCTCAGAGACCCCTAGTACTCTTTAATGACCGTGAAGTCTATTTTTAAAATGGGGTTCCAGAAACTTTATCTTTTTTTTTTACTTTTTTTTAATGCAAGCAATAGGACTCTGTGATTTACTACAGCATTGCCTAATTTCAGTAGCACTCTCATGCTTTAACTGTTGTATTAAGTCTTGTGAAATGAAGAGGCTGCTGTCTTTCAGCTATCTAAGACATGAACTTTGCTACATAACAATTTTTTGAGCTAGATAAAATTAATGGTGAGGGTATTCTAGTACCCCTTTTTTGAGTGTGTCTGGTGTCAAGTGCTTCATAATAATGTACAAGGAGCACTGTAAAGAGTTATAGGCCTGGCCAGAGAATGTGTCTTTGATCTGTCTTTGGATGCTTACCTTATTCCCAAGAGTACTAGGAGAGCAGTATAGTTCATGTGTAAGATGCTACCCTGGAGCTCAGGTGAGATCATTTCCCATCTCTGCCACTAATAACCAGAGTAACCTTGGCATGTCACTTCTCTCTATCTACTTTTATTTATCTGCCAAACAGCAATAAAAATTACTTACATCCTTCAGAAAACACTTTTTATTCAGTTATACATTCATGAGCTAAGTAATATCTAGCTATATTTTCACTCATCTATGTAAGTTAATGCAACTGAGTAATTTTAATTATTTGTAGAAAAGTAATCTGACTACCACATGACATATCACTTCAAATAAATCCCGTGGATAAATTTGAAAAACTATTTTTTTTCCCTGAAAAATCACCTGCTCATCATCCATCCTCTATTACAAATTACCACTGACCACAACTGTTCAGGACGTAACAGGAACTTGGAATGAGAGATACCAAAAGCTGACAGAAGTGCTGAAAATGCCTTGTCAGCAGAGCCTCAGCAAGATGGAGAATTTCTGTTGGCCCTTCAGATGTATCGATCACACAGCGCCTGTCAGTTAGCAAACAGCAATTACCCTGCCCATTCCTCATTATGACAAATACCTTTCAGAATGCACTATTGTTTCTTTACAAAGGCAACACGCTGTCTGAAAGATGTGCTTTCCACAACTGTCGTGGAAATAATACAGAAGTAACAATAATAATGAAGTAAAAAGAAAGATGATAGATCTTTTCTGACAAATAAAGTGCTTGTGGATCATGGGTTGTGGATTGGTTTGTTGATTTTTTTCCCCCCTTGATCTTATTTTTTAAAATGCATTTACATCTTTTGCAAATGAAACATAAACATCAGTGTTGAATGGTATTTATTCTGCATTCACTCTCAACAAAGGCTTCTCTCTAAAAGATCTTGTGAAATGTTTCAACCCAGGAGTATCAGAAAACCTGGATAAGGAACTTTTGGAATGGGATTTTTATGTATCATATAGCTTTTTATAAGAGTATAATTTATGAACATGATTTCATGATTTATGAACATGAATGAGATTTTTAATTTTTATTAATTCTAGGGATTTATTTCTGCAAGTCATTAAAAAAAACAAAAAACCATAAAACCCTGTTCCGACCAATAAAGCTTCTTATTTTACAGAAAAAAAGGAGTATTTTAAAATGCACCATGTGGTTAAAAAAAAAAAAAAAAAAGGTTCACATTGATACTGTTTTTTGGCTTTTTTATTGAAAAGTACTGAGATCAAAAGGGAAATAGAAAATATTGTGCATTTTCTTAGAATTTTCATTGCCCACTAAAGGGGCAGAAGAGCAAATAGTGAGTGCAATTGCAGCAAGCTCATGGCCCTGTGTTGCAGATGTAATGTCCTTGTGAGGCAAATTCTGGCTGCCTCATTGAAGCAAGATGTGTCATTTATTTTAGTGAGACCACTCTTTGTTAAAATTCTGATGATTTGTGTCCGTAGCCATATTCCTGCCATTAACACAAATTCCCTGAATTCGTGCCTGAATTCCTCTTTGTGAATTAAGATGGAGATCCTTGCTCCAGGAATGAGCCAAGCTGCAACATTCCAGTGGGGAAGCATCCACCCTGTTTTTCTAGTTCAGGAGCAGCAAAGCCATCAGGGCCATGGCAGTGCTGGGACACAGGAGGTAGCTGGAGTGGACAAGTGGCCATGCCCTCACCATGGCTCCCAGGTGCATGGAACAGGCTGTTCAGATTAAATAGACCTTTATACCCTTAAGAGCCTAGTACCTATTAAAGCCTGGGAAATTTACTTTTCTGGCTGCTTAAAAGACCTGGAAATTAGGCTTTGACTATGTTACTTCTCAGACATATCATTACAAATATCTCTCTCATTTAAATGTAAATAAATTCACAGAACCAAAAAATCCATTAAAATACAACCCAATATTATTTTAAAGCATTAAATTAGTTTATAGACCAGTTTAACACATGTGTTGTTCACCCAACAAAAGGCAAATAGTCAATTTTTTTTTGTGCCACAGCTGTAGCAACCCTGTTTCTTTTTCATTTGCAGATGAGTATCTTTATGCTGGAACAGCTTCTGACTTCCTTGGCAAAGACACTGCTCTGACACGTTCTCTGGGCCCTTCTCACGACCACCATTACATCAGAACTGATATTTCTGAACATTACTGGCTTACTGGTAAGATCCTAAACATATGCTGTTGTCATTTGCATTGTCCCTGCCTCTCTGAAGTTAATAGCTCCTTCCTTATATAAATACATGTCCAGTAACTATAAATATAGATATTGTATCATGGGGTGTTTGGATTACATAGGCTTTTTAAAAAAAGCTCAGTGGAACAGAAATGCACTTGAGAAAAGTCACAGAGGTGAAAATGCTAATTAAGGGAAGAGTGGGAGCATGAGACTTAATCATAGTTTCCGTCTTTGATCTATATATCTGTGTATAATCCTACAGTTGAAATAATATCATGACTTAAATGCTTCTATAACCAGTCTTGTTGGAATAATTTTTTTAAACTGTTTTTTCCAATAACTTGTTAGAAGCTGTTCCGTATAGCAAGTTGAAATGGCAGACTAGAAATCCCACATTTTTTGGTAGAAGGTATTTTTTTTTTTATTTTTCCTTTTTTAAGGGGAGAAATACCCTTTGTTGCTGTGAGGATAATTTTAAAACCACTAAGGGTACACTAAAATAGCTTCCCAAGCAAAACACTGCTTTTTCTTGCCCGTTAAAAAACATTGTGAGCTAGTAAACCCTCTAAAAAACTGGCTGCATTTGCACCCAGCCAGTCTCAAACCACACACAGAGTAACATGGAAAACTTCACTCACAAATTAACCCTGCTCAATTAAAGCATCCTCCTTTTAGTTGTCAACTGTCTTTAAAGATGTGGCAACACTGGCCCTGGCTCAGGATGCCTGTGTAACTATTATGGGTGCAGTGTAAAGCCAGGGCCTGCTGACCACAGGGTTGTCTTCCCAGCAGACAATTTCTAAAAAAGATAATTTTGCCTCTTAACTCTTTGAGACCTCAACAAGAGGAAGTGTTTTTTTCCCCCTTAATAATTTTTCCCTACCCCTTCTCTTCCTTCTTCTGTATTGTTGCCTTAAATTTCTATCTAGATGTAACTCCAAAACCCCAGAATTTCTGCTGTGAGATGTGGAGAAAAAGAAAAAGCCACTTAAAAGTCATGTTTACCTTTCCAAATAGGAGATGGAATCATCTCGCATCTGACTCTGGTGACCTATCCCACTTTCATTTCCTGTGCTGAAAATTTTATTGTCCCACCTCTTATACCTCATCTCTCTTGCTTCCCTTGTGCAGTGCAGAGCAGAAATGGACAGTGATATGGACCAGGATGGGTCCTTCCAACAGTCAGCTCTCTAATTCTAATTAGCCATGCAACTGCATATCCAGTTTTATCACTGATGGCCTGCAGATGCTCAGCATGGAAAGGTGGCTGGGCAGCTGCTTTCCTAAGGGATGCAATAAGCTAAAAACAAAGATTTACTGTGGTTTGGGCCTGAGGAGTATCTGGTGTTTTCATTAGTATAGATCCACACTGATGAGCATTACAGGGCTCAGTTCCTAGTCCAAAAGAACTTGTAGCTTAAAAATACAGTTCCAAACATTTCTTTCTCTTATTGTTTCTTCATGAGCAGTTTGAGGCAAGGGAACAGGCCAAGAAAACAGAATTAACTGTAGGTTTGAAAAATGTTTAGATGTTTTAGTGGGGGGGTATGTCTGCCTTTCCTCTCTCATTTAGATTGATTCCTGATTTATTCTGTTTTCACTTAAAGCGTCTGTATTTGTGAAACTTTTCTAAGGAGAAGAGTATATTAATATGTCTGGGTCTGAAAAACAGCTTTAGTGTGCTAGACTCTGAGGTGAAAATTGCCCCACACTATATAAACACTGAAGACCCTATATATTCTTCAGGTTTACCTTGTTTCCAGCCATATAAAACCCTACAGCCACAATTCTGTCTAAGACTTCACAAACACAATCCCTTCAGTGTTACACTAAGAGGCATAGACATAAACTAGGTGCTTTTAATATTTTGAAACAGTCCTTTTAAGGTTGGAGAAAATTTTGAGCGCAGCTTGGAATGACGGCATCATTTCTGCAATAAGCCATAGGGTGGCCAATGTATTTCTAGTTTATTGTGTAATGTTACCAATTACAGACTTTTGTGCTTTCAGCCGATACTGGTGTAAAGAAAACATTTACTTGATTTCAGGTTTAGAACTCCCATCTCACCTAAATCCCCTCTTCCCTAAATCTACTGCCCATAGACCAAGCGTGTGTTAGACCTCCATGAAAAGTTGTACATACTTGAATAATTGTACAATTGGAAATAAAATATTACCATGTATGACTCACGTTTTACTAAGGGTAAGCATAAAGTGTACGACTTGTTTTCTTCCAGAGGGCCAAGGAGGTTTTGCTATAATGCACCTTAATATTTTTAAAGTTTAGTCTTATTCTGTTTCTGGAAACAAAATTATCCTTCCCTGAGGGAAGGGAGGTGAAGACCATGAGGGAAAAATGTGTGGGATACCTTCCAGTTCCTTGCAGGGCATCTCTATCTTGGCTAATTAAGACATGTCCTAATCTCAGTGGCTGAATAGCAGCTCCAGAGAGGGGAAAGGAGGAAGGCAGCTAATCTTTCCCATGACTCAGGCTCACACTCCCGCAAGGGTGGCACTGAAGCAGAGGGGAGCAGGGCTGGGGCTCAGGCGTTCCCACAGCTGCTCCCGGGGCTGCCTCACCGGGGATGAGACACGTGGGACTGGTGGCCCCTCTCCGGATGGCAAAGCCACCCACTGGAACCGAGCCTGCCCCGTGCCAGCCCCGTGGGCAGAGGAGAGCATCCCGCCAGCCCCACACACAGACATCCACTGAGCAGCTGCACATTCCTCCCTCCTGCTTAGGAAGAGAAGGCCATAGCTGGAAAGAAGGCTTCCTTGAAATGCATTAATCTCTTTTTTTCTTTTCACTTTTTTCATAGCAATTTAGTCGTCTTTTCCAGGGCAAAGTCTTGGAGGCAATGAGTTCTTTATATCCTGCGAACTTTGGATGGGGTTCAGCTCCCTTAGCTGTAAAAGGCAAAAGCTAGCATCCTGTCTGAGCTCAGTCCTTTCACTTGCCTCTGTAATTTACTGAGAGAGGTGACACTTACAGAGGGTGACTCACCCCTCCTATTGCAGGAATCTGTCTTAAAATAGGATTGTTCATTGTCCCTCCTGAGAGAGGACCTGCCTGAGAATGGGTTAGGAGCTTGGCTTCTAGGTGGTTATGGTAAATGAGGTAAGCACTGTCCTTTGCATTCTGTCATGACACGTATTTCTGGCAGCCCAACTACACAGAGGTGCTGCTTCCCACTGTTTAGGGTTGCTTTTTTATTTCTTTGTGTTCTGGGACAACCACTCTTTGTGGTTCTCTTTTTCTGAGCGTAAATTCTCCATAGGTCACTCTGCCAAAAATCTCTGCTGGTTTCAGAAGGGGGTGATGCCCAGCAGGTAACCAACAGCCAGCCCAGCAGTTAAAGACCAGCTGCATCAGCTTTTCCTACCAGGCCACATCAAAAAAAAAAGCACAAGCAACATGTGTGCCACCTCTTGCCAAAGCTCATGATGCCTTTAATCCCTGGGTTGGTTACATACAGTCTAGCCGTGAACTTAATATGTGGGAAGATCTGCTGAAGCAAATAGTGTGAAGGATAGCTCTGTCTATGGGAAAACAAATAGTAGTTTAAAATCATCATTATTTTTTTTCTCCCATGCAAAGAGTTCAAAAGCCTAATTCACAGTTAGTTTAAGTGCACTTTTATATGTTGAATAGATGGGTTAGAAAAGATGAGACAAAGATCTCAATTGCAGAACATTATGTGCTTTTGAGATCATAATCTCTTCCATTTAATTATTTTCACTTTGTCTTCATATTTTTTACAATGCATTTGTTTGGATTTAACTTTAAACTTCAGTGTTTTCAATTGTGATTTAAAATTGTTAAATATTGGTGTTCCTTTAATTCATTAGAGGTTCTTCTAAATCTGTTCCAGGAATTGGTATTGAGACATTTATTTTTGCATTTGGCTTGCCAAGGAAAGCAATTAAGTTTAATCTTCAACCCCCCATACATACTGTGAATGTGGATTAAGAAAAAAAAGGATGTGACTTTCAAAAACATGGTATAGAAGAATTTCACAGGTTTCCTCTTAAATGGGTATTTTGCTAACCACATATTTAAGAAACCATACTGAAAGCATATTTATGTATTTATTCATGCTTAGAGATCTAATCTTCAAAGTATCCTTACAGGCCCTGAGGGGTAATTGAATATTTTCCTCAAGCTCATTTTGAAATCCTAACTTAAATTTGTAGATCTTGATGCCTGCATAATTTCATTTTTTCTGCTGACACCATTCTCTAGTGTCAGAAGGGTCTGGAATGGAAGCAGCACTGTGGCTGTTTTCACCCATAAATTTATTCTTCTGAAACAAAGGTGCACACTGCACACTTAAACACATCCCATTTTGTCTCGGGCCCTTTGTCTCAGACTGCAAACTTTTGAATCAAAGACTCTCTTTTTCTTCTGTGTGTACAGTAGAGTTCATGGTGAAAATTCCTCAAGGCTAATATAAAGTAACAATCATTATGAAAAGGACAAAGGCATGAAGATATATTGAAAGCTGATAATAGTGTTCCCCCATATAAACAGTGTGCTCTGTTTGCTCTGCATTCTTACAACAGCCTCCTTATTGCTTTCCACTGCAGCCTACCTGATACTGGGGGACAAAGACTGTGTATTTTATTGCTGAAAGAATGTATTTTAGAGTCAAGGGTCTCTTTGCACTGTATTTGTATAGCCACTTCTGTTTAAAGAAAAACATCATTGATCCAAGTGCCCTCAGAAGAGCTCATCTATTGTAGCACACTGGGGAATGTCTTAAAAATCACTGCCCCAAGTAGCTGGTTCACTTGTGCAAGGCAGGGTTGTTGCCTGCTCTGCTGCAATCATGGACCCTGGAATTGCTTCAATTTCTGATTTTAGTGCAAAATGAAAAGGAAAACAAACAAACAGAAAACCTCAACACTGAAAACAAAAGACCTCAACTAGTGAGCAGGTAGAGCAGGGTTGGAAACCATGGATGAGGGAGCTTGGGAACAGTGAAGAACATCTTGGCCCAGTAAGCATGCCTGGAGGATGCAGGCAGATACCTACACTTGCCTTGGAAGAGACCCGGAATAAAGTAATGGCCCAGCATGCCACGACAAGGCATTTTTGCAAAAAGCAGATTTAAATAACCCAAACAAATCATTACATTGATAGAGCCAATCTGTTTTCAGGCACAAGGAACTGCATCCTTAAGACTGACCAACCAGTTTGGAGTTTGCTCTGCTAACCGGGGAGTCCCAGCCTGGCACTGTGTTGGATTTGATAGATACAGTCAGTGAGATTGCTGTATCACAGAGACCTGGAAAACATTCCTTTGCAAGCTATCTCTAGTTAACAGTAGTATATTTCTGTATTCATAACTGCTGCAATGAATAATTAAATTAATTTAAATTTGACCAGGTGATTTCAGAAAATCTGCTTAGCTTCATTTTGATGGCAAGAGCAGTAAGGTAGATTTGTGTAGGCAATAATTTGTACTGAAAGTTACTCTACTTCCAAACAGAGAATGATAACCAGTGCTGCATACTTTTGCAAGTGGTAGTAAGATCTATACACAGAAACATCAGACTAAGAGTAAATACTTCAGACTCCATGGTGGTTTTCACTTGGAGTTAGTAAGAAACTCACTGTTGCATATCTATATAATATTTTTATTTCACTGGAAGATGTAACATAAATGCAGAGATTTAATGGCAAGTATCAAGGCTTTTCTTCAGATTTTGATTTTTTTTTTTTTAATTTCTAGGAGCGAAATTCATTGGAACTTTTCCTATCCCAGACACCTATAACCCAGATGATGATAAAATCTACTTCTTTTTCCGAGAAATATCACAAGATAGTGGCACATCTGACAAGACGATCCTTTCCAGAGTTGGGAGAGTTTGTAAGGTGAGGACTCTTCTCTTTTTGATAAAAACTAAGCATGTTTGGTTTATTTCCGAGAAATGTGTTTTCCCCTTTGTCACCCAGTGAGCAATCATGGTAATTTTTCTGAACATAGATTACTAATTCCATCTGAAATTTACTTGTCAAAAAATAGATTTGATATTGATGGTGTACCTCTTTTAAAAAGCAAACTTGTTTATAAATTATGATCCTGTGTGCAAACAGGATTGTATGCAGCAATGTCGTGCTTTGTTTTATGAGCTTCCAGTGAGGATGGATGAGTCAAAGCGTACACAGTGACAAGGTATATTGGGGTTTTGTGGAAAGTGCCCACTGATGCATGGACATACAAACCCAGTCCTTCAGCTTGGCTCTGTTCACCATTCCTGGGCATTACTGAGAGCTGGAGGCAGTAATTTGTTTCTGCATGTTCCTGATAACCTGCTGGGGTGAGGGGAGGCTAAGAAAGTATACAGTTTCTGAGCTACACCCACATCTGCCTGGAGGTTTCCTCCCTTCGGAAGAAGAGCAATCCTTGACCCATTGACCAGGAGGAACCAGACCCCTGGTCTCCTGCAATGTAAAAAGTTCATTTGCCTGGTGCCTGACCTCCTTTAAATGATTACTCCTTCACTTTCTCCTTCATTCTGCTTGGGTTCGCCCCTTGTAAAAGATTTGTGGTTTGGTATAAACAGACTCAGGCTTTCATGAGCTGCACTCTTCATGGAGAAGCATCTCTGTCAAGGGCAGAAGCCTCCTCAAAAGATGAGAAGAAAAAACCATGAAGACAGCAGTCAGTGTAGTTTGCTGTTTAGCAGCTTTATGGTTTTACTGAGGTCTCTACCCACAGTGGCAGAAGGGTCTGTAGACTTCTGTGTCAAGCACACACTCTATCCACTCCCTTGTCCCCTAGGACATTCTGTTCCTCTATTCTGCAGTAACAGAAGCAGTCAGTAGCAGCGCTCCCCTCCTGTCCTTGGGTCCTCAGGGATCAGAAGTCAGGAAAATGGAAATTGAAAGCTGCCTTCATAGTAACATAGTAACATAGTAAACATAAGCTTTGAATAACTGTTTATCTTGTTAGATAGATTAGCTATTAGATATTTGAATTAGATTATTAGATATTAGAATTAGATACCAGCAACACCACAGCAGTCACACAAATAGGTATGTTTCTATGATTTTGTTCAGAAGCTCTATCTGACTTGCAATTTCTGAGCAGTGTGACTCTGCCGGCAGTTTCTCGAGAAACCTGAAAATTAAGTAAATGAACAAAAGCATTTTTGATCTGCAATAAGAAGTGTGGGAGAGAAGAGCACTCATTCAGCTGTGGACACACACTGAAAAACAAAGAGTGGACAAGTGTATGGATGTGTAAATCTACAGCTGCTCTGCAGTCCAGAGAACTCCCAGCTCCAACTGAGATTTCAGTGGCCACAGCCATTTCACACTTCTGTCCTTGAACTAAAGTGTTAAGATAACAAAACATTAATTCATAAATCAGTTCTCTAGTAGGTTTTTAGCCAGACGAAAGAATGGATAATCTTTAGTTGGGTATTTCACAGCAGAGTGATTAATGGCAGAATGGAAATGCAAACATTTATGATTTGCTGCTAGACATGGCATTTGCTGATTATGAGAAAGCACTTAATGCATTAGAAGAAATTGATTGACAACATTTTCAAGCCAAGGCACATGAGAGAGTAAAGTAAGATATATTGGCTAGAGAAAACCAGCATCCTTTACCTAGAGAAAAAGGAAGATAAGCTATCATAATAAAAGCAAATGTATTGTAAGGAAATCCTAATGACTGTATAATCATACCTCAAATGAGAATAAATTTGTAGAGTAATCATGTTAATGGGAAAAATGTCATTAATTTTATTTTTAGTAGTCAAACCAAAACAATGAAAGCTGATAAGCAAGGTGATTATTATTAATAGTTCTACACTGTCTTCTCTATTTACTGAGCACTTCCCACTGGTTGCAGAATTCTCTTGATAATCCAGACTCCTGCTTTTTATGATTTGTCTTAATTACTAACAAATTTTTAAAAATATTGCCAATTATTATAATAAAAACATAATTATTATGAGTATTTAATAAAAATAACTTGTTTAATAAAAATTACCATGACTTCTCTGTTCATAGACTGAGATATTTTGGATCTGTGCTGTGGTATGAAACATCTGCTGTGCTTAATTGTCTCTGACACGGGAACAATGCCTTTGATTGCAACAACTGATAACAACAATTCCTACTTGCACTGTCTCATTAATGTGACCTGTGCTGTTCAAAGTTAAGCCTTTGCCCTCTTTCCCTGTTAAACAGAGAATAACAGTAAATGGGAGGAGCTCAGCAATTTAGGAAATAATTTGCTTGGTGTAAACACATTTTTTTTCTACTAGAATTCGATTGCTCTCTACCTCACCATGCCTTAGGGCTCCTGTCCATTAATGCCAGAAACACATGCTGAAATTAGAATAGGCTTTGTTTTTAATAAGAAGCTTAGTCAATGCAGCCTATTCTTTGGCTAATTTTCAAGGGTTCAACAATATGGTCTCTCAGTGATCCCGTCCCTTAGGGAAAATCTCTGGAAAGCACTCCCCTTTCCCAGCTACTTTCAGACCCAGCAGACTGCAGTGCTCTTGCTGGCAGCTCTTTGCCCAGAGTCCAACAGCTGTCACTTGTCCTGCTCACCAGACCATCCACACCAGTGCCCTGCAGCCTGTGCTGCAGCTCTGCACAGCCCTCATTTGGGTTTACATCATCTGTTCTGTATCACTGGGGGTAGCACTGCCACTGGTGGGGAGCTGCTTTCAACAGGCATTTTCAGAACCAGTTGTGTCATTTATCATGGCAAATGGCATTTCCTGTTTTTGATTTGAGCAAGGCAGAAAAGGTATCATTGCCCTATCTGCAATACCCGATACTACTTATGGTGCATTCATACTTACATAAATTGCAGCGTTTGAGGTTATTGGTTTTCTTTTCATGTAAGGCCATAACCAAAAAGAAAAAGTACTATTGAAGATTAGCCAGCAAAATTTATTTCTTTTTTAAAATGCATGCAGCTACACATTTGTATATTAAATGATCACACAAACCTTAACTTCTTAGGAGCATGGATCCACTTATTCCTATTTCTAGAAACACAGGCATAAACTTCTACAGGTACAGTGTCTTCAAGCCCACAGTGCTGAACTACTTTGCATCAGATAAAGACAGGACATATTCATTACACATTGAGGAAGATTTTGGAAAAAAAAATAAAATTGCAGTATCCATACACCGTGCCCTATGCAGTCCAGTAGCAAGTCAGCTCCATTTTTGTACATATTCACCACTAAATGATGGCAGAATTGTGATTCTGTTTATAGACAGCCTCGTATATATACAAGTATAGCACCTAGAAAAGACCCAGTTTTCCCTCCTATTTTCCCCACTCAAATAAAAGAAGAAATAAAAATCTAACATAGAGGAGTCACAGAAAATATTTTGAAGAGGGAGGAAGGTTGTTGGAGTTTTCGTTTGTTTGTTATCTATATAGAAACACATATTTTCATAGTTACAATCTCATCCTATTGGAATGAAGTGGAAATTAGCCAAAAGCAGTAGTCTCTGTGCTGCAGTATGAAAATCCTGTTTATTATTACAGTGGTTTGCATTTGCTGTGTTACAAGCGTCTCTTTAATGGTTTTGGTGATGTATTGCAAACCTAAAGCATGCAGTCTTAGAGACTGGTTTCTGAGACCTCAACTGCCAAGAAATCAGCCTTTAGCCTCTGATGTTTTCCCATATTTCCCAAAGTGTTTGGTATCCAGAAGCAGCCTTTGTTCTAGGGGGAACAAGTGAGCTCTTTGTCTTTTTTTGAATTCCATTCTACCCCTATATATACCAAGCTGTACCTGGGGAAAAGAATACTGCAATTAGGCACAGCCCTCTTGGTTAAACTGTACTTTCTAAGCAGACTGGAATGCAATCATTTTAAGAGCTCTTGAGTCAAGAGCCCTGGACACACCCTGCATTCCACCTTTGGGTAATGTAATTTATTTCCAAAGTCATGAACATCAGCAGAGTTCAAGGCTGTGACCTTGCCTCCTGCCTGGTGCTTAAAGCAATTTGTATTCCCAGAATGGCAGGAGGGAGCTATTCCTCTGCAGCTCCAAGTCCAAAGTCTCCAGTGGGCTTTGCCACAGGGCTGCTTCTATGTGGAAGTTAAGAGGTGTTTTTCTTGTCCTGGATATAGTCTAGCCATGCCTTTGCTGTGACTAGGCATAACTAGCCCATTATCATTATTGATATTTCTGTATTGTGGAGATAACTGATCTCTCTCCAAAGCCCTTGGAGCTGTCCTGGCAGTGTCCTGCTTTCCCGTTCAGCTGCACTAGCCAGGTCTCGGAAGCCAAATAGCCATGTTCACATGTTCTCAGCAGGGCTAATTAGTCTGGGCTCAGAGCCATGCTCGTGCAGCTATCCTGCTTCCAGTTCTGGAGGCAACTCATTCCAGACGAGATTTAACTTCCTGTGTGTTACATGCACACATCCCTCCTTTGTCACGGTAACATTGCCTAGCCACAACTCCAGCCATGGGAAATATTTTTTTTCTGGATTTCTCTATAATAATGTTTAAGAACCCTCTGTAAAAGTCATCTCTAGAGCAACCTTGGTCCTTATTTGCCCGCTGAGTGTTTGCAGCCGTGAGTGTTTTGGCAACCAACTCCTCCTGGACTTTCAGATTTGATATTTGCACATTATGTGCCATTTGAAAGTTTTCAAATTATGTAGGAAAGCAGATGCTCATCATGATGATTTCATTTTTAAGGGCTGATATGTTTGAGATATGCCAGTTCCGTAGAGTATCTGCTTCTAACAGTGATGGATTAAGAGATACAACATCAGGCTTTGTCAGGTCTTTTGGTCCAACTTTCCTTATTGGCAAGGGTTATATAAGTATAGGAAGTTTCATAAATTTGTGTCCCTCATGGGTGTGTTTCAATAATTGCTGTTATGAGGGGGGAAATCATGATTTACAGATGAGGCAAAAATATGTTAGATATGCTTATATGTAAAGAGGTGTGACTGAATTTTACTGAGCCTCAGGGAAAGTGAGAAAGAAGTTGCAATGTCAGGATAGATCTTTAAAAACTGGACTATGGAAATGCAGCTGCACAACCTCTGAAGCAAACTTTGGAAGCCATCCTAGTTGCGAGAGAGACTCATTACATAAGACACTGTCAGTACACCTTGACTCAGAGGTGGAAGCCTCTAGAGTTATTTGGAGTGAAGTTCCTATGGCTAACCCAAAGTCCCTGACTTATGAGTGCTTTGGCTCAGATGTTCAAATATCTATAAGAGTAGCAAATAAATAATGACTTTCTGATTTTGAAGTTTCCTCACGTGATTGAATTATCTTCCTGTCTTTTTTTCCCTGTCAGTACATTTACTATAAAAATGTACCATGGTTTGCAGTTTTGCTATTGCTGATTGAGTATAGTGTTGTTAATGTAGATATTTCAGGATTCAAGATTCTAAAGGATTCTCTGAGATGATGACCTACCTTTGTTCTTTTGGTCTCGTGCCATTCCCATCTCTCAGCCTGTGGTTATCAATGCTGTGGACACAATATCTCATGCATGTGACTTTTATATATCCAAGTGAGGAAACCAATTATTTGGCATTCCCTTGCTTCAGTAAAGGCAGATAACTAATTTTTGGAGGAAGTTCCTTCCACCTTCAACCCAAATCACTCTCTGAAGGACTTACTTTCCAGTGGCTATAAAGGGACCTCCTGTCCTACTGAATCTCTAGAACCTGAAATTCAAGACATTCTGATTTAAGAATGTGAAATTCTAAATGGGAAATTCAAGCTTATTTGTTCATAAAGAAGCCAGTTTATCCCAGTGCAGGGTCTCAAACTCCTCCAGTTTCATAGTGCTGTCAATCTGTTCAAATCATATAAATTCTGATCTCCTGTTTGATGTTAATTGCGTTATTCATCTAATTACCTGACTTACCTGTAGCTTCTTTGTCAAGAATGCTGCCTTTCATAACCTGAAGGTTTTGTTCTTTGTCTTTTTATATCCTTCTTATATATGAATATAATATAATTTATATTATGTATATATGAAAATTTAGATGAGAGGTAAAAGCAAGTCAAACACACTCAAAATTTTAAGTAGATTTTCCTGAGAATGCCATAACATATTTTATTTCTTCAGCTATTAGACTTTGCTAAGTTTAGATTCCCACTGAATTTAGAATGAATGGTGGATATAGTAGAGTGCATTTAATTTGTAACAGCCTTTGGACAGTTTAGGGGAATATTCTTAATACTAGCATGCCTGCTGAAGATAATCTGAGCAGGATTGCTGCATGGCCCTAAGGAAAAATGGTGCTTTTATTCTTTTATTTGTCCCAAACCATTCTTGTCTCTACCTGAGCCTGTTAGTTTCTGGATTTTGGGGATTTTTTCATGGTATATTCAGTAACCATCCAGAATTTTTCTTTGCTGTGTAGTTAGATTTTCCAGTCAGGATCTCATCCTAAGATAATTTAGTAGAAACTTCTGGGTGTGATGTTTAAATACTTTCCAAAATAAAAATAAACATTTTCCATAGTGAACCAAATAGTTATGCATGCTCAGTGTGAGTGCTTTCTGAATGAAATAAAAACAAGTCTGGCAGAGGAACAGGAACTAAACAGAGTCACCACCTCATTGTCAGATGGGAACTGCAGACACAGGGGAGAAGTAACTTCCCCAAGTTTATGTGTCCATAGGAGAGCAGTCTAAGTTCTAAAGTCTCAAGTGCCTTCTTTATCTTGCTTATATTGCAAGTGTGCTTTTAACTCTCTCTGAAGTCACACTTCATGTGTAGCTTGATGTTTTCACTGTAGCCTGATGAAATCGGGGGAGGAATCTTCATCTACGTTAGTGTGATTTGGACAAAAAATTTCTCACCTGAATTCCTGTAGGACCAAAATTACCTTTCCTATGTTAGGTCGGCACCTAAAAGTTGAGTGGGGACAGAATATGTAAAGTAAAACAGAATAATTATAGAAAGAACTGTGAATCTGAAGACAGAAGTTGAAAGGAGACTGTTGACTGTTTCTCCATTTATAAAGTCAGCTACAAGGTTGAAGGTTTTTTTCCTCCGTAATATAAGGGTTTGCTTCAGGGTATGCCATTTGTTTCTGGTAGCTTTGTCACATAGCTAAGCTTCAATGAGAGAAAGGCTCCAGGGCCTTTTGGAGTTTCAGCACTTTTCGTCTCTGGTCTCCAACATTTCCTTTTATTAGGCCAGGAATTCTCTTTGGATAGTCCTTTTGCACATCTTGCCACTGGCTGTAATTAATAATCTGCTTCTAGAAATTCCACTCATTGTCTTTTTTCTTTTTTCTTCCTTTTTTTTTCTTCCTTTTAGAGGCTGTTCAGGATAATTACTGTCTTTAAAGTTTTATGAATCACAGTGTTTGACATCTTTGATGTAGACTGATTTTTCAGATAACTGCACTTTTTGTTCTAATGTTCAATTTGTCACTGTTACTTACAAGCAAATAAGAGATTTAAATCCCCAGAGATGCAGATGTTCTTTAGTTTCATTGCCATCTGTTTTCCTGCCTACTGGATTCCAAGACTAACATTTGTTAATTTTAATGAAGCTACATTTATATAGTATACAGGATACAACAGAATAGAAAATAGATACGACAGAAAGTCTTTAATATAAGTTGATTTTAAAATCACTTGATCATAGATCTTTTCTGGTGGCTTTTATTTTCATACGAACTTATCTTTAGCTAGATGGTTTGAAAAACTTGTTTTGCTTAATTGCACATAAATTGCAGATCTGAAAACTAAAATTTTCATGGAAGACTCCCAAGAGAGGTGCATGGTATGACTTCAAATTACTTCACAAAATTTACACTGTGCCACTTAAACAGCAGTCTTCCACAATGTCAGAAAGCCACACAATTACCTATGGTCATGGAAGTGAGACGTGATATTTGAATTCTCAATGTACTTTTGTAGAAACCTGATTTCTCACTTCAGCAAATTGTTTTTTGTAACCAGCTCATTGAAAAGAATGAAATTTTAGGAATTCTGTAAATAAGAGTCTGCCTGATTTATTAAAGTCATATTGGATTACTTCCCCATTCATCTAAGTAATTTGTAGTTACATTTTTTGTGATATTTTGGGGTAATATTTCCTCAACAGGTGACAGATTGAACAGCCCCCCTTCTAGCTGGCAATTATCTGCATTTCTAACTCAGGCAAGCACAAGTAACCAAGATTTTACAGGCACTTCTTTCTGTTAAAAAGAAGGTATTTCAGGCAGAAGTGTTGGTATTTGTTACAGCTTGTGAGATTACAAAGCAGTAAGTGCTAATTAAAGCTTTATTTATATTCAAAATGAAATATGCAGTCCTAAGTGCCTTCATCTGTCCAGTAACAAAGTTTATAGTAAACACAGCTAATCCAGTGTGCTTAGAAGTGATATTTTGGGAGATAAGATTTCAGATACTCAAGGCTGGTTGGCTGTTACAAGATTAGCCGTATTTTTGGAATGAAAGGCTTGTTCATGCTGCCTTCCCCTTCTCTCAGCACTTAAATTTATCTTGTCTCCTTGTCCAATCTCCCTGAAATATTTAGAGTTCTTTGTATTCAGACCATATCTCTTGTCAAAAATCATTTCAGTACATCCAGTTAATTACTTAAACAGGATTGAGGCAAACCTTTGCTTGGTATAAATCAGCTGAATGGGCTTCTTAGGAGTCTATGACTTTGTGTTTAATCCATACTTTGTTCCACCTGTGCACTAACTGGACTTTGCTTTGGTGATTTTCACTCTTCCATGCATTTCTTCCAATCCACTGACTACCCAGCCTGTACATCCTACTGTATTTATGTCTGCTCTGCAGCCAGCTCACAACATTTGAGCACATCAGTGATTCATTCCAGACTGCTACTATTGAATAACCTGTTTGGCAAAAGAGACTGTCTTCTTTCTGTAGCAGCCCAGTCCCAGAAATAACTTGGGCCAGTGTTTCCTTTGTGCAGCCTCTCAGGCCAGTAGTCAGGAATGATGAGGGTCCAAGAAATTTCCACCAGAGTGGGCAGATACAATGCAAAGTGAGTGAGTACACACCAACATGGTCTGAATGAAAGGAGAACAACTACATGTTCTCATGTTCTCCAGCACCTGAAGCATCAAGATGAGTCAAAGACTGACCTAATATGCACCAAAAAATAGGATGAGGAAGGAAGGGGTACCCTTTCTTAAAAAATTAGACATTTACAGAGCTTAGTAAGATAAATACTACTTGAGACTTGAGGAGCAAAGACATACCTATGCTATTAATCATCATGGCCTTTGTCAGTTCCTGCACTTTCTCAGTAAATCCCAATGAATTCTGGGCACATTGTAGGGAAGGAAAGGCACTGTATTAACCAGAGATGACATATAGAATTGAAGAGTACTATATGGCTACTAAAAAAAAAAAAAATCCTCCAAAAGCCCCACAGCCACAAACAAAAGTACCTTCCTAGTAAAATGTGCTTTTTATTTCACTCAGCCATGGCAGTAGGAAAAGCATGTTGAAGAATATGTCAACATATTATATGTGCAACTGTCTAAATCAGTGAAAGGTCTTTTCAGTTTCTCTGCACCATAAATGTGTCACTCTCTGGCTTCAGAAGGACTTGGTAGCTCTTGGAATGCTGACTGGTCACTGAATCCCCTTTGCTCCATTATGAACTGTACAATGTTACTTTGGCAACTTTTGGATATGTAAAACACACCTAGTGAATGTCTGTTCTAATGTCTCTTAAATTCAAATAACATGGTTAACATCATGTCCTGGCTTGAGAGCAAGGACATATGGATATATCTTATATCCATATATTTTATACTTTAATGCACATAGCACTTACTAAGATTGCTTCCTTTGAACACAGTGTTTGGTTCACACTGCTGTCTAGCAACTCAGTGGAACTAGTGATACATTTAAAATAAGCATTTGTGAAAATGCTGTGGTGGATCACAACTTAAGGTTAGTAAAGCACACGTACGTATCTTCTCATCTCTTGCAGAAGCTGAATGCTGCAGTGACTGGAGTAGGAACTAGACAAGGGTCCTTCTATTCCAGCCCCATCACTTGCTCCACACTTTCTTCCTGGTTTCTGATTTTAGTCAGGTAGCTAGAGACATCTCATCTCCTGTGATGCTACATTGCATCCACCAGAAATCAAAGTGGAAGCCTTGCAATGTGAGATTTCTTAGCTAATCCAAAAGTTTAACACTCCTTGCTCTTAAAGATTCTTTGTTGCATCTTGTAGTTGTTTGGTTTCAACTGCACAACAAAGTCTGTTTGCTCTGCCTTTGAACATAACACACACATGCTGAGGGGTTTTTTTTTGCTATTGGCTTCAGGCTGCTAATTTTGACACCTTTGTAATAAATCTGTTGGGTAGATGCAAAGCTTCAGGCTTGGAAGAACCTCAGGAAATCAAGAGAGGAGGCAGCAATTCTTGTAAGAGCAGGAGTTCCAAAGGCCATATATTAAAAGGAATCATTTCCAACTGAGCTAATCTATTTGAAAGTAGCAGGTACATGAAAAGGAAAAGCAGTTAGAGTGCATTACCAGAGAAGTGTTACTCCTTGTGAAGTGATTTCAGCACTTAAAGCCATCTTTCTGAATGCCTGTAGTATGCATGATATAGCCCTGAAGGGCCAAATGCAATCTGTGGTGATGACATGTAATTCCCACCACACAGTGTTTCCTGCTGGGGCTGGTTCTATTCCTTCAGATGGCAAATGAATTAACGAAAAAGTGATTTCTGCTAATGAATCTGAAGGGGCTGAATATTTATAGCTAAATTTGTGGTCCTTAAACTTACAGCACAGATTCCCTAAGCTTCAGAGTTTATAGCTGAGAGAAGTAGGCACCTTCCTGGGATCATTCAGAACCTACAGCTGGGACACTACTGCTGGTGATAACATTTTTCTTAAGTGTTTCAATTCTTGGTTCCTGCTGGTATATCATTGCCCTTACCATTTCTAGGATGAAGAGTTCTGGGGCTCAAATAGCTTTGCAAAACCTAAATAGTTCTGCTGTTTGGAACCAGCAGGGTCCTTCATGTAGTCAGTGGAAAGTCAGTCACTTACCCTTCAGAAAAGTAATTCCAATCTCAAGTGACCCTTTATAGGTTTTTTCTTTTTCCAGTGACTAAAGAAAATTTGGGCAAGCATGCTTATGTTTTGCAAACCCGTAGTAAAATAATGAAAAAAATCCCTGTTGTGGGAGGATAGACTGATACTTCAGTAACAGTGATTATTAGAATAATATGACTGGTTTTGCCTGGAATGTATTTTTCTCTGTACTCAGTACACAAAGAAAATAGTGCAGTGTTTACATTGTGAGCTGCTGATGAATATATTTTTTCTTTTTTCTTTATGAAATCTATCCATAGTGTTCTGTTCTATTATTTTGTTTGTAAAGAAGTCTGAAGAACAACTGATGGTAAAAATTAACCTCACAGGGAGCAAGAAATCATGTGATACAGACATTCCAGTTAAAAAGCTGGTGAAGGAACTTTGCAATCAGTTTTGGGTATAATTTGGAAATTTGAATTGCCCACTTTCTGAGCTGATAAGTAACTACAGAAACTACTTAGAAAAAGGCTCTCCTACACTCTTTTAGGAAAAAGAAAATGAAAAAAAAATTACGTTGTTGTGGTTAAAGCCATCTGTGGAATCAGACAGGAGATGCACAGTCCATACTGTCTGCCATGTATTAAAGCCCTTACTTTTTTAATATTCAAGTATTTAATTTTATTTTTGTTAGAATGATATGGGAGGCCAAAGAAGCCTAATAAACAAGTGGACAACTTTTCTAAAAGCCAGGCTTGTGTGTTCCATACCTGGTCCTGAAGGGGCAGACACACATTTCGATGAACTGCGTAAGTTGATTTATCTTTAATGGACTTTTTTGACTTTAGTAATACCTGCTTTTGTTGGATTTTTTTTCTGCCTCTGGTTTATAGAAGCACTAAGTCTTGTTTTGATTTTACTCCTCTTCCAAACAAGGCTAGTAATACCTCTGTCTTACATCAGAAGTCCCTGATTGTAACTAATATTGATCTGATCAGAATTACAGTGTTTTTCCTTTTCCCTCCAAAAGCTGGAAAGTAAAAATCTGATTCTGTGTAAAACCCAGACTTTCTGCAAATGAGCACATTTTAGAATATTACTACAAATTCACGTCAGAAATTAAAATTCCAACAAAAATAAAACCTTTTTGTATTTTTACAAATTTTCAAATTACAAATGGTCAATGGATGTTTAACTAAAAAAATCTCCAAATATATATTTTTCATTGCAGAAGATATATTCTTACTTTCTACAAGAGATGAGAGGAACCCGCTTATGTACGGAGTCTTCACTACAACAAGGTATGTGTTGGGATCATGTTTGCCTCTGGAAAAAAATTATGAATATCTTACTCAGGACTTTTATACTTTTGTATATACTCAGGTCTTCTAGACTAAATCCTGATTCCTGAGAGCAGTTAGGAACTGCTGGAATAAGGTGTCCATTGTCAGGGCTGTAGTCACTGAGGACAGTATTTTTAAGAACTGGAAATAATAAATTATGTCCTTGAACCTTTCTGTGCCTAACTTTTAAGAGTGATTGTAAAAAGTAATGTAAATGTAACAATCAAAAGCAAACTAGATTATTTCAACCTCATCCAGTTGAATTTGTAAATTTCTGTCATATTTATTGAGCAATCAGTAGCTGCTATTTTAGGCAAATTATTGTTGTGAAGCATTTCTATAAACAATGCTTTGACATCTCCTATTTCTTAGTATCAAAATCACTCTCTAAACTGACAGTTAAATGATTTTATAGTCCAGAGTTAATGAAAGGATAACCCAACATTATCTCAGGGGGATGAGCTAATTAATTTATGACCTTTCAAATCAATAGTGAGGTGCTCTCTATAGAATTTACAGAAAGAAAATTAGTAATTCTTTCTTTTGTCTCTGGAACTTTTGAATTAAGTGTAAATAATGACTAGCCAAATGCTGACCGGCATGAGTACAACAAGGAATTGCCAAGACACTCCTTAATTCAGAAGCAGTTACCACAATAGCTCCCTAGAATATATATAACCACAGAAAATACTTAAAATCAAAGTAAATATTGCACAATAAATGAAATGGCTTGTGAAGTAACTAGTGTACATGCTACTCAGCAGCCCGGCATGGTTCTCTTAGGAAAACTGAAATGTTTTGGATTTTTTTAGAAAAACACATTGGAAAAAGGAAAAAATGCATGAAAATTAAGTGTTAATTTTTATATATTGGTTTTTTTGTCTTTCCAATGGAACTTGTAATTCTCATGGACCTTACCTATATCGCTAATATAGGGACTTCCAGATGTGAACACAATGTAAATGAATGTCCTTCACTTGGATACAATACTAATCAAAAGAGCTAGCCTCTAAAAAATACGACACTCTATCAAGTAGTCCCAAATGCCAAACCAGGTTTCAACCAAGCAAAGTTTAAAACTGTAACAAGAGAGACATGAAATAATTAGCAGCATGCACATAGACAGGAGGTGTAGGATTGACCCCAGCCCCATCAGGCTCCATAATTCCTTACTGGAGGTGTAGGACTGACCCCAGCTCCATCAGGCTCTGTAATTTCCTTTCCTCCCTGGCTGAGCATGGCCAGCCAGGGGTGTTTGCAATGTGCCCATGGGTGCCTCTCTCTTGCAGCTCCGTGTTCAAGGGCTCTGCAGTGTGTGTGTACAGCATGGCTGAGATCAGGGCCGTGTTCAATGGCCCCTACGCACACAAGGAGAGCGCCGATCACCGCTGGGTGCACTACGAGGGCCGCATCCCCTACCCCAGGCCTGGCACAGTAAGTGCTCCTTCATTACACACCTCTATTTTTACTCAAAAGCAATCATGCTTCACATCCCTCCACAGGCTAGTAATTTATATTTTCCACTCAGGATGTTTCAAATTATCCTCTCAACTCTTCCCCTTCTGTTGACATCTCAGACTTCTACCTACCCTGTAAATAAATATACATTTTTCCAGGTCTCTGAGATAACATTGTGTCCAAACTGTTTCCTGATTGTCTGTCATATTGTGGTCTCTCACTGTACAACTATATTTCCATCACCTCTAAGGCACCAATAAAAAGCCAAAAGCATTTCTTGATACAATATTAAGTTATCATGAGGTTTTTCTTTTACCTTCATGTCTGTTAAAATAATTGAGATACTGTCATTGATTCTGTTGTGTGTACTTGTGCATGCGTTGTGTTTTGAAGTAAAATAAGGAGGTAATTGCTGTACATTTTATGTGATAAAAAGTAAGTGACAGGAAGAAAAGAGAAATTTGCTCTCTGGAAGTACTTTTATCCCCAGTCTCTTAGACTTCAGCTGTAACAGGCCAAAACGAAGAGGAAACCTTTGAAAAACATTAAAGTTTTCCCATTTCTGTCAGAGTATTAAATTTGCAAAAGCACTGGCCGACATTACAGATAAGGAAGAAATGGTATTTTCAAAAAGCACATCAACTTTAAAAATGTCATCACAACTTTAAGCAATTCTTTGTACATAAAATGTAAAAGATTAACAATTTTTTCTGGAATAGCTCTTCATTTCTTGGTCAGGCATTCAGTGAACAAGTGTCAATGTCAGACGTGGCCTAAAAGCCATCTGGCCATTTCTGCACTATTTCTCTGACCTCAGCACTGGTGTAACCTCAAGCCACATTATCTAGTTAATTTAGTTCTTCTTCTCACGCATTTCCTTGTGTCTATGTGTTTTCTTTTTCATCCTTCCACTGGACTGAACTGCATGGTCTGAGCTGATGCTGTTGGTTGCACATGGTGGTCCCACAGCATGACAGGTCAGGCCCCAAGTGCTGATTCCCTTCTCTCAGCTGAGGATGAGCCTCAGAGCAGCTCCAAAGACTGGAACAGCTCAGAGACTGATTTGACCTGCCCAGGATCTGCCCTGACGGAGAAATTCTCAACTTATTTGGACAATGTAGGCATTGCCAGCTTATGCATCTCTCTGTCATGCAGAATATATAGTGCCCCCAAAAACAACATTGCATTTAATTTTTTTGTATGTGCAACTTCTATGGCTGAAGAAGATCAGATAATTTAATTTTAGCTACAAAAATGGTGCCAGCGAGAACAATAGCTGGTCCCATGGCATCTAAAGAGATTAAAATAACTCCCTTGGAAAACTCAGAGTGCCCCATAAGGATGAACACTTTTCACAGATAAATGGGTCATAAGCTCATTGCATTTTTGAGTGTATTAGCCATCACATGGTTGAGCTGGGATTCACAAGGAAGGAAACATGCCATGCTGAAGCATGTCAGTGCTGATTTTTATCACTGATTTGCATATCCATGGCTGTTGGAAAATGTAAACATAAATATTTCCTGTAAGCCAACCCTTAGCTCTCCAACTGCTTCCTTTAAGCACCTGATAACAGCTGTGAGAAAATAATATCTTAAAAGTTCTCCAGACCTTCATAGTCAGTGGATTTCTGTAGAAGTTTGTCTGACCAAGGACTGAGAAGGGATGTGGATTTACTGAGGAAAGCTGTCAGAAGAAAGATATCTATCATATTTGCTGTATAGATTAAGTGAATGTATTGCTGCATAGCTTTTTATCTGTTCTCTTAGTGAGCTGGACTGCAAAGTACTTCAGGCTTAGTAGTTTGATGTAGGGTGTCCAAATAAGTAGATTCATGGCGTGCTCTTGGCTTGTGATGGGCTATGCCAAACTTGGACATGAACGGATTTAGAGTGGGATCTGGAAAAGCAGTACTGTGCTAATAGGCAAGGAAAAGAAGCAGCATGAACCTTGAAGAGCACTGTAGTGTGAATGCTGAAATGCTCTTCCCTAAAGATTAATTTCATCATTTTTTGCCAGCTGTGAGGTGGTTCAGGAATGCTCAGAACAAAGCCAAAGAGGGATAATTACCTTTTTTAAAGTTACTAGAACATTTTTGAAATTTAAGCTCCTCATAAGTGTTGCCTACAGTTGGCATAGCTAACACTGCTCTGATTCTATATTTCCTATATTTTAAGTTACTGGCAAACTCTGAAAATGTATTTTTACAAACCAAGGGGCTATTCTAGGAAATGCATTTCTTTTGGTGGTTGGCTTTGAGAAATGCATTGACTTCCTTTCAGCATTTATACAGAAGCAGGAGATTGCATACCCTAATTTAACTTTCTGCTCTGCTGCCTTTATCTCCTAAGTAAATAAAGCTGCTCACTATAGAGACTGTGACTACTTTGATTTTGAAATTTTGACAAAATGCTTCCTGTGGCAATTTGTGTGTGAGATAAGCTCCCAACATGACCATGATATCATGCCTTCGCAATGCTGAGTGGGGAGTAGGCAGCAGCAGCCCCTCTCTGCTCATGTCCCTGAGCTATGGCAGGCTCTGCCTGCCCTCTGCTGTCATCAAAACACCCCTGGACATGGTGACAGGGGACCTCTGGCACACTCCACACCACTGACACTGCAGAACATACAGATCTTTAACTTCTCTCAGCAGTATTAAAGTGCAAGTGGAAATAATGGGAATTAAACAGAGGCAAGGCTTCAAATCTATTTCCATTTGGAAGCTGAAAATAAAAAGAGACAGAAAAAAAAGCATGAAGCAGGCAGCCCTGACACAAAGGGTGAGTTGAAAACCAAAGGAGCTTTTGCTCTATCTGCTTTAGCTGTTTAAAAAATTGGGAGTTGCATATCTAGAGCTGTCCCCAGATAGCAAATCCAGTTTTCTTTCAGTCTCTTAGAGTTTCACTCAGGAAATTACCCATTAATAAAGAAACCACAGAAAACTTCCTTTAAAGTGTGTTCTGCATTCTGCAGCAGAGTTTTCATTATGCCCTCCCAGAAATCACAGACTTGATTTGAGCAAGACTTTCAGTGAATTAGGAGGAAGAAAACATTTCTAGTTTATTTATTGAGATGTAACAATTTTTGATGGGTCTAGATATCTTACTGATCTGATTTGTCAAAAGATCAAAACAAACATCTTAATGAGAAAAGTAAGAATCTGGCAGTCTGAGTCTCTTAGCTATAAGAAGAAGCAGCCCAGCACACTCCTCTTGTTCATTTGAAGAGTTTAATGTCTCACCTCTTTCTACTCCAGATCTGAATACGGTCCTGGGCTCTTGAATTCTTTGTGATGTTTTTTTTTTTTATTATAATGAGTTCTCATACAAGCCCTCAGCTTCTCCTGTAATCATGGAATCTTAGAATCCTAGAATTGACTGAGTTGGAAGAGACCCATCTGGATCATGGAGTCCAACTCCTGGCCCTGCGAAGGACACCCAGGAGTCACACCATGTACATGAGAACATTGTCCAAATGCTTCTTGAGCTTTGTCAGGCTGGTGCTGTCACCACTGCCCTGGGGAGTCTGTTCCAGTGCCCAACCACCCTCTGGGTGAAAAGCCTTATTCTAATATCCAATCTAAGCCTCCCCTGACTCAGCTTCATTCTTCTTCATCTTCTTCTCTCTCAGTTGCTTCTCTCTCTTTATTCAGTGAAACCCCTTCTTTTATTTCTTCTGGTATTCCAGTGTGCAGGCTGATCAAGATGTGGTGTCCGTCCCATTTGGGAATTGGCTGTGCCAGAGAAATACTGTGTGCCAAAAAGCCTCCCTTGTCCTCCCTTCTGGTTACTTTTGCTGCTTTAATAAGTTTGTTCATAAAACATTTAAGGTTGCACAGGTTTCCCTTGTTATTTTTAGACTTATCTTCCCCTTTAACCGATCTTTAATGGGACAGATTACATTCTTTGCTTCTCCAGTTCCTCTCTCCTTTGATCTCCCTACTGTAAAATGGGGCAGCTTAATTAAGTGAAATGTTTCACTTTATAGTTTTATTTTTCTCAGAAAGCCTCCTACACCTCCTGTTACTTACCAACCTGTTTTCCCCAACATGAATCACCTTCCAGCTCATAACAGCCTTTCACATTGCTGCAAACCCTGTCACCTTCCCTCATGGCAGAGGTCGTCAGAGAATTGCAAAGTGCCACCTGCAAAGTCGAGTTCACTTATCCAGCTGGTCTCAGCTCAGTTAGTCTCAGATTAACGCTCAATTTTCTCAGAGTTTTCTCTCAACAGCACAGATGTGTTACAATACTAAGTGCTCAAGAGAAACACAAGAACAAATCTTGCACAAGCAGTAGATACAACCATTAAAAAATAATAGGGAATTTAAAATTTTTGTTTGTTTTGTTTGTGCCTTTTGTTGCAGGGGAAGAGTGAGTTTGATTCCATTTAAAATTGGCACTGTTTATTTTTTCTCCTACAAACCTGATTTGTTCCCTTCACCCCAGCCCTCTTCCAGGCTCACTGAGTAGCTTCAAGGTTACTATGAAAGTCTCCCCACTGAATGTTCAGTCCTTCTGGCACAACTCACTCATGTTGTAAAGAGCATTAAGAAAGCATGTTGTAGACAAATAGGGTTTGTGCAGCTCTGATCAGTCTACAGAAAAGAAGCCACATGGTATTTAGGCCTCTCAGGAACGCAATTTTCACCTTCAGTGCATTGGCTGTATTGGAGGAAAATTTAACACATAATTTAGAGGTTGAAGGTATAACAGTTTCTCTGTTATATCTGCTTTTTGCTTGATGAATCAGTGATAAGACAATTTATTTAGAGCCTGGAAGACTTTACACTTACTAGTTTTGGCTAAGATGAGAGGCAGTTAACCTATGCAAAGTAAAACACCTTCAACAGGAAGGAGCAAGGAGTTCCCAGGACAAGGGACACCTCCTCAAGGAGGGAAGCCCAGACTAAGACATCTAATTTCCTGATATGGGAGAGGTTTAAGAAGTATTTCACTCTTTCATGTTTCATACTGGATACTTCCAGTACTCATAAGAGTGACTTCCTGGCATGGTTCTCAGTTGTCCTTGTGAAATCCATAAAAATTCCCAGCCTGGACATTATAAAAGCAAGCAGATGCCTACTTCACTCACCATGATCAATCTGCACTATCTTGTGGGTTCTTGGGTCTCAGTGTTAAGTGGGTCTCAGGGTACATGTGACAAGACACTTTTAAACTGGGATTTTCAACACACATGTAATAGAAACCTTTTTGAAGTTCCCAGGGAACAACATTCTGTTTTTAGTTTGTCAGTTGACATACCACTGCTGAACTACAGATGCATCATTAATGAAAAGGATATGTGTTCATATACCTTGTAGCTAGATTCTCAAATAATTGCCACAATTTTAATAGGTGTTAGATCCAGCAGCTCTTACTGAATTCACTGGATGGTGTGAAGCACTATCCAGTTTGTCAAATTGGAGGTTTATTTAGGAGCCCAGCTTCTGGCACCAGCTTTTGAGAAACTTGGCCACGTTTCCCACATAATGTTAACACAGTCACACTGTATGTCTCAGCATTGTGTGAGATCCACACATCTAGCACTCTGCTAAGCTGCAAATTTAATAAGACAAGTGAAAAAAGGAGTAAAGCTTACATATGTGTGGTGGTGTTAATTTAGTGTGTATTTGCTTTTATTTGAGAAAGATTAGCCTTAACTTACCACTGTGTGACCACATCTGGATACAAATAACAGGTGAGGGAATAGAAGGAATCTTTGTAGATCACCTGGGATCAGGACTTAGTCTAGAGTGATTATTGTCAAACAGCTCACACAGAAGGCATTTCAATAAATTTAAGTAACTATTGATTATTCAAAAGATTTGTGCCACAGAATTTATACAGCAGTTGAATAGAGATGCCCTTAGTACTTACAACACTTGTTTCTGTTGGGTTTGGGGGGGGTTGTTTGATTGGTTTGGGTGGTTGTCTTTTTTTGTTTAATCCTTCATTTCTTGACACAAATATTTTTATCAAGTTATCATTCATGGCAGCAAAGGCCTAAGCAACCTCTGAAGAATAGATTATATACTGAACAAGCATCTTGCAAAATTCTTATCTAGTGGTACTAATTTGACTGATTTAATGTGATTAATTTTGTTTGATATCAGATATCTAGAAGAAAAGCATCAAATCTGAGCTGCTTGTTTAGAATTCTCTGTCAGAAAGAGAAAGATAGGTACCCTTTCTGTGCTGTTCACATGCAGCCAAGATAAGAATCTAGGTCAGGTGAGACGAATCCCACCCTATAGCAAAAGCTGAAGGTGCTGAAAGAGCACAGTGATAGTGTTATGAGAAGTTTTTTGAAGCCAGATTCTCTTGTAGTCCACATGAAACAACTCTGCCAACCTGCTCCTGTGACATTTGATATAAAAGCCAATATCCTATTGTCTCCTGTAGGAGATGTCACATATCTGAGCATCTGGTGCTGGTGATGTGAATAAATGAACTATGAACTGGGCAGAGAACACCGGTATCATTGTCATGAGACCTGCAACAGGATGTGAACTCACATTTTCAGACATGAAAGGTTGTTTCATTCACCCACTTGACCATCCTACATCCTACTGATTGCTAGGAAAGGAAGCACAAGCCTAAAGGAATTGTTCTGCAATGATGTGTGGACACAGCTTTTAAAAACTGCTTGACACCTTTGCAAAAGGGTGGCCAAAATGACTTTCTCATTTCACTGTTCCATCCATCATGCCACAGTGAGTGATGCCTCTGGAAATAACTCCGTTGGCCAAGCATAACAGTCACACCTGCCCAGCTGTTCTTGGTGGTCATGCTGTCTTAGGATAGGGTCCAAAGCCCACTGAAATAGTTGGAAAAGGCCCTGTTGATTGAAGCAGATCTCTGGATCAAACCCTTAGTCCTTATTTCTACTAAATTGACTATGCAAGCTGGCAGAAGATTTTCCTGCATCGTGCATGGTAGGGCTTGGGCCTTGGAGATTACTGTGGCAGCTCTATAATGGCATATTGTCAGAAATTTTATCCCAGTGGTTTTTAGTAGGTGATGCCACTGCTCTCATCTTCCTCTGATGATGGATTTTTGGCAAAAATATAGCAGATCTTTAAGACTGAAGGGGCTACTCCCATTTTTCACATTGAAGTGGGCTTCTGGAATTGAGTTGTTAATAGGTGAGCAGTCAATACATTTCCAGTATGTGCAGACGGTCACTCTGAGCAATGAGTGAGGACATGAACCACAGGAAAGGGACATACAGGGAAAATCAACCTGTAGTCCACTGTGAGGGGAAAGGGAGTTGCTGCATGGTTGGGAAGTTGAAGGGGTGAATTTGTTTCTCATCCTTTATAGAAAAAAATTAATGCAAAACTCTGATTCAAAGACAATTAAAGTTATCACATATTTCTCACTATTTATCCCAAAAAACTTTTGTTCAATACCCCTAAATGAAAACATCCTTTTGTAATCCCAGTCTATTTTTTGTCCCAAAGTCATGTTTCTTTGTGAAATTATTCTACTAATACTGTTATCTTCAAAAGCCAAGATGAATACAGGCCACATCAAGGATGTAACCTTGTAAAAGCACAGCAGAAAACAGAATGTGGGAGATGATACCCAGCAAGCCAGAGGGTGAAGTTCTTACAGGACTGCTGGCACAAACCCCCTAGGGATAGCTCCCTGCAATATGTGTTTCCAGTGGAACTGGTTTTTCCAACAAGACTTTCCTTTTCTTCCTTCTTACTTGTATTTGACTGTGTCTTCAAGGAATGTCTTTGGAGTGGTTATCACAGGACAATACAACCCTTTTTTTCTTTTTCTTGTCTGTTCTTTCACAACCATAAATGCAATTGTACAATGAAACAAAAATGACTGTGCGATGGAATTTATCTAATTCAAATTTCTACAGGTTTACTGTCCATGGGGAAATTGTTAAAAGCTATTAGGTGATCCAGGGGCTTGATGTTTTTCAATAAACTATTTCACATCCATTATGAAGATGGGGATGCAGAGGCTTAACTCTCACAGATTGAAACAACACTAAGCAAGTGACACTTGCACAGAGTCTGTTAGCTCTCTAGACAGCCATAAAATTCAGTTCAAGCTAGGAATGGAAATAGGCTGCAGACTCTTAAATCACTGGGCTACAGCTCTGTTAACTATAACCAGAGGTCAGGTTCAAGAGCAGACCCTTAGTCACTTTTTGTTTAATAAGATGGGCTTTGCCATCGTTTAGGCATGCTCCAAGTGGCACCTTCCCCATGGCAGTGCTGTGGCAGTGTTCGGGGTCCAAGGCAGAGCAGGAATTGACCCCAACAGTCATTTCAAATATGGCCATAGATGTGAATGTATAACATCAGTTCGTCTGTGGTTTGCTGGGCTGTTTTGTTTCTGAATATACAGGTAGTCTCAGATACTTTGGTGAAGCTTTTCCCTCAGTCAGAAATTTGTGTTTAGTTGCTATTCTACCTTACATAGTGGAAGAAGTCCTAACCACAAGCAAGGGCACCATATATTCAACACGTCACACTGGGTAATTGGGAATGTGAATTAAAGTCTTCTCTGTCTACGAAGGAGGACTGTAGAGCAACTTCACCACAAATCTTAACTTTCTCTTGATATAATACAGAGGTACTCACATTTCTTTCTTCACAGGCTGTGTTAGAGCTCCACCTGGCAGTAAACACAGAGATTACTTCGTTATGAAAGAATATTCAAAAAGAAACAATGAATAGTTCATATGTGAAAGGTTGTCACCAAGTGGAATAGTGTTTCTAGTTCATCTTAATTTTAGTTCCGCAGAAACACATCTAGATGCCTCCAGATTCAAAACAGAAGTTTTCTCACGCTTGGATTCGAGACTAATAGTGAAAGAAGGGACAGAAAGGAGGTGCAAACAGCTGTGGGAAGGAAAGCAGAGATAGGTGATGAGACATCATGGGTCACCAAAATAAACCACCTTGCATATATGTACTTGAGCTTATTCCAAAAAACACAGAAAGGCAAAAACTGATGGAGTTTGGAGAGGTAGGTTTGTGTGTGGTCTTCAGGCAACATGTGTTGGAACCAACTTTGTGTAAAAAGAAATTTTTTACAAAACTTTTACAAAATAAATCTTTGCTAAATAAAAAGGTGTAGTGACCAGTTTGTCAGTACAGGTCTAATAGAGGCGGGAGGGAACCCCAGGATGGGAAAGTGTCTGAAGGATCAGAAGAGGATGAGTGCTGTTAAAAGCTAGACAAAAGGATGCTGCAGCAGCTGAGCTGTGGGCCTAGTCAAGAGTGTCAGCTCAGTGAATGAGTAAGGAAGTAAATTTTGAGAAATAATAAGCCACAAGGATTGTCTGGCATCTGGGGAATACACCTTCTTTTAGAAAAAAATGCATGTGATGTGTAGGAAGTACAGTTCACTGAAAATGAATTGATTTCAGGCCATAAACAAGGAAAAGTTATGGCCTCTCATTTCAGGCTAAAGGCAGAAATTCAGCTTTGGGAAAAGGAGCAGAAACACTGAAAGCAGAAAAGCCTTGAGATGCTGCACTTGAAAGACAAGTGCTCCTCCTGCAGCAGCCACGGGAGGGCAGCCCAGGCTTGCTGCTGGCAGCCCCTGCTCCGGGACCTGCTGCTCCGGGCAGCCTGCAGCAAATTTCACTGTGACAGCTCTCCTTTCCTCTGGTCCCATTCTGCTTGTTTGTGTAAAATACCAAACGTGATGTTTTGGCTGTGAGTGTGGCATGGAACAAGGAGGTAGAATTCTCTGCACCCATACTGAGCCCATCATGAAAATTTATCTGGTTTTAAAGCAATCCTTTCAAAACATGAGGTGTTAGTGACCAAGTGCTGCTTTGAGATGAAAAGAATCACTGAAAACTATGATTACTACTGTATTTACAAATGTTATTGCGGAAAACTTGATTTCTACTTGTACTTCTTTCCTAAAATTCCTCTCATCTTCTTGTTCTCTTTCATTCAGTGTCCAAGCAAAACCTATGACCCGCTCATAAAGTCCACCAGAGACTTCCCTGATGAAGTCATTAGCTTCATTAGGCGGCACCCACTGATGTACAAGTCAGTTTACCCAGTGACAGGAGCCCCTGTGTTCACACGGATCAACGTGGATTATCGCCTCACCCAGATCGTGGTGGACCATGTCATGGCAGAGGATGGACAATACGATGTCATTTTCCTAGGAACAGGTATGAGAGAGAATTCCCAGTGTCATTCTGCACACACCCCGTCCTTTTAGAGCACCTTTAGTCCAGTAGGTCCTGAATAAACCTGAATAAAACTCTAGATTAACATCTTTTTCCTATGCATACCGCTTCAGAAGCATGTAGGTGCTCCTGGTTCTCGTCCAGGTCTCCATGCAAGTGCTTAAATGAAATTAATTTGTCAGTTAAAGATATTACTACTGTTGGGATTTTAATGCCTTCTGCTGCCTAGGTGATAAACCATTTAGGGGTCAGAGTACCTGAACTTTCCTACCCTCCCAAGTACTAATCAGTACATATCTTTACATTACATGGTAGTCTGGTTTCCTGCTGAAAGCACATCAATAAAACTATTGAAAGAAAAAAATTACCTTGATAGCTTCAAGGAGTACTCCCTGTTATCAGTAGTGACATGGTGCTTCAGCATTTTATCTCATGCTATGCTGAACAGTTAAGAAGGGTTTCAAAGTGAGCCTAAGGCAACAATTCCACTCAAATAATTTTAAATAAGTAAATTAGCAACATGATAGTTCCAAACGTGACAACCAGGATTGAACAGAGAGAGGTTAAGCTATTCTGCCAGGAAAAATACTGCTTTGCCTTTTTTCTATAGATAATTATGTATCTGTTTGCATTTTTGTAATAGATAAATTCCTTAAGGAAAAGGCCTAGTTTTCCCCTAGTAATTAAATTTAGAATCACTGGATGAATCACCCTACAGCAAGGTATGCTAAGGAATATGAATATACCTATTCATAACATTTCTGAAGTAGTAATCTACCACATTACTCCCCTGGGATTTTGTTCTTATTCCATAATTCAGCACTCTCTCACTCTCATTCTAAATAGGTCTTATAAAGAAAGCACTTTTCACTGGTAGATCTGAGTGCTTTAGTAGGGAGGTCATTGCCATTATCCCCATCTCAGAGAAGATGAAACTGAGGTAGACAGAGGTGGCGGGATTTATCAAGTTTAGTGGATAAGCTACTGCCATGAGCTGCAGCACAACTGAGATTTCAGTTTGAATCCAATGCTGTTGGATTTCCTAGCATTTTATCTGCCCTACAAGCAAATTTTGTCATATAGCACAATTTGATATGTGTGGATATTCTGAAGTAATTTGAGGAAAGGAGTGAATTGTCAGAGAGCCTTATCTCTTGTAACACCTTCAAGGTTGTCCCAGCCTTAAAGAGTTTTCTATCTGTGTTACCCCACCCAGGAATCTAGAGATAGCCTCTCTTTCAGAACTTTATGTCTTTCAGCAAAATTGGTTTCACAACCCTTGTCTTCCAAAAAAAGAATGTCACAGACCCTCTGTGATCCCAAGTTAGTGGCATCAGAGAAAAAACGCAGAGTTTCATTAAAAAAGACCAATAAAGTACTGTTTTCTCCCCTGCTGGCTGAGAAGGCTGGGGATGAGCTTTAGGCATGATGATGGAAAATCCTTGTTGCTTTGTGAGAGCAATATTAATATAGTCAACAAAGTAAAAGGAATTAATTCCCAAACTGTGTGATGCCTAGGATTTGGGAGTGCTCACTGCAACTCACTAATCTCAGACAGCTAAATTTTAAATTACTTTTTCTCACTTTTATCAGAAGAAGAGTTCACTTCTAAAAATGTACAAAATATGCTTTTAGTGGCTGAAGAAGCTGCTTTCAGATGTTTGCTGTCCTCTATTTTAAAGTTTTTCGTAGAAATAAAATTATGTTGAGAGACCAGCAATCAAATACTCGAGGTTAACTGTTCCTACCTGGCACTAAGACAAACACTTCAAGTGTAACTAGTCAGGTTTAGAGGTGTTCAGGCCAGCAAGTACCGTACAGTCACTAGATGGCACTCCACAATATGCAGACATTTATTTTTCTGCAGTGCCTTCCTTAAAAGTGAGTTTTCTTTTCTGTAAGTGTGTGGTTTTGTTTTATTTTATTCTCTAAACTCATTGTAAGGGAAGAAATTAACTAAAAGATAAAATTTCACTTGTATAGAGAGACTGAATAAGGATATATAACAAATAATTCAGGAGATGCTGAGCAGCAGATCAGTACCTTATTATATGTTTGAATGTACACAACCAACTTGTACATGTGCAGGCTTTGCAATTAGTCAAACAAACTCTGAAAAAAAGCTCTAATTCATAAGGCAAACAGTAATAATTTGGCTTTGATTGGTAATATGAACTTCAGTACTTTGGGAAAAGAAGAATTAAAATCTCATTCTTTCCCTTATAATGTATTATTTTTCATTATTTCAATGCTATGCATAGAGCTTAGGACTAAGCTGCAGTGTGTCATTCCCACATCCCAGCACCCAACCCACTTTCCCTGAGCAATTTCTGAGTACTTTTTAAGGCCATTCAAGGTTCACTAATGTGTAATGATCTGACATGAAATGAGCAGCTATTTTTTTCACCAACAAAGAATTCAGGTTAAAATTGATGAATAGATTTAACTTTAAAAAATTCTCTAGATGATGCCAAAGAAGTAATGAATAAATTAAGATTTTTTTTAAAAATTCCTTAAATGGAAAAATAAATTTTAAAAGTGCATTGCTTAACTCCTTGCATTAAAATGAAGCTTACTTCTGATTAAGGAGCTATACTGGAAACAAATGAATTCTATAAAAAAGAGGAAATAATTTTCTGCCAATTTAGTCCCCTGAGCTGGTTCTCTTTGGGGTCAGATGGGCCCCAGTCCTGGCTCAGGGAAACTTGTGCAGAAACTTGTAGCTGGCAGCATGGACATGCTTGTCTGTGTTTGTGTGTTTGTGTAGCAGGAGAGTTGGGCCATCCCTGCCAGGAGCAGCCTGTGACTGTGCTGGCTCAGCCATACAGCAAAACCATAAATGCGCTGTATGGAGAGAGCTCTGCAGGCAGCAGTGGATGCAGAGGGGATAGATGTGGTTGGAAGGCAACATCCCTCATGGATTAGCGTAATCTACAGGGCAGGAAATGGAGTGGCCCATACATATTGAAACATACCTGTGGGTTTACACGAGGCACATTTGTTTCAGATGTAGGCACCGTCCTGAAGGTTGTGAGTATCACAAAGGAGAAGTGGACTAAGGAGGAGGTGGTCCTGGAGGAGCTGCAGATATTCAAGGTAAGCATTAATAGCCACAACATCAATTAAATATTATTCAGGGGACTTTGTGGCCCAAACTGGCTCTGTCTGTCTGGTTGTTTGTTTACTGGAACTTGTTGAAGTTTCCAGAGGGACACTACGTAAATTTTTAAATGCCTTAGTATTCTTTGGGCAAGTCAATTGAAAAATGTCCAAAACCAAACAGACCGTGACAGTTTTTTCAAACAGGCAAGTTTTTTCAAACCTGTAGAAAGTCTCTTTTAGCCTGCTTTGTTCTAGTTTGAAATCTTATTATGAGCCCACATTTTTTATTATTTATACATATTAAAGTAGTAGTATTGTATTTTTAATGTAAAATTTTCTACGGTCCAATTGGCACTGGCAGTATTCTAGGTACAATCATATTTTTTAAAAGACAAACACACAAAATTCCATGGGTACAAAGAAATCCTTTAAAATAGCAACATTGGGAATTGAAAACATAAGGAAAATAAAAAAGAAATTAGTTTTGATTATCAGTGTGCTTTAATTTATTGGTGAAGGCTGACTCAGTATTTTCGACCATTTTGATTTGGTTATTCTGTAACCGGAACCCTGCTAACACCAATGACTTCTTCATAAATACAGCTTGTAAAAAAGCCCAAGATTCTTTTTGTTGCACAGGCACAATTTCTGATTAACTTCAGTGCTGGTAAAGGAGCTGACATCAGCATACTTATACATCAGAAAAATGGAAACCTTTGTCTTCTCTACTCTATTTTCTTTTCCATTTATTAGTTTCTTCTTAGTCTTTTGTATTCTCACTTTGCTTTCTTCTCATTTTCTTTACATTGCTCTTCTTCAGTTTTCACTTTGCTTTTCCATCAAAGTTTGTCTGCATCCACAGCATTTTGATTACTTTCTCACACATCCTCTCTCTTATGTCCTGTACAGCCCAAATTGTTGTCCATGCTGAATAAATGAATTTGGGACTTTTCTGAGTGTAAGCACAGGACCATTAAAAATTATTTCAAAGAGTTTGTTTCTTCGTATGCCTTTTGATATGTCATGTGTATGATGAAACTTTGATTTAAAGGATCTCTATGTCTTCTTCCCACTGTCCTGGACACCAATTATAAATATCACTCAGAAAATACCAAGATTACTCAGTGGCCTGCCAAATAATGAGCAGTTCCAGTATGTGCACCAATTTGCTGCATTCTTAAAACATAATGTCAAGGGAAAATATGCCATATCATATTTAAAACAAAAAAGAGGTCATTTTTTTCCTACTCAGCAGACATTCCTTCACATTTTTATTGGTACCATTTATAACTGCTACCTCAATGTTTTTTAATCCAGAAAACTGAAGGGGGTAATGGCTGAAAAAACATGCTTTATTTCCTCAAACTGCATTAATATTAAACAATAGGCTTAGGTTAATCTTCTGTTGGTGATAGATAGTACCCTGAGCTTTCTGCTGTTCTTAGATCAGTCACAGGCAAAAATTTCAGTGTCTCTCATAGCCATGAAATACATCCTGGTGCAGAGATCTGCCTATATATCCCTTAAATGGCAAGTAAGCCTTTCAAATAGTGCTTAATACAAGCTAAAGTTGATGTGAAGGCTCATTGCCCAGGATGAGGTAGATAGCAAACTCTGAGAATTAAAGCTAGTTCTGTCCTTCCAGCTGGGGAAACTTATGAGAGTTATTTTTGGAAGCATGAATTTCTTGATTTGCTGCTGTTTTTGTGGGGTTTTTTTTGTATTTGTTTAAACCACGCAAATGAACCTGTAATTTTATTTACTTACTGTATGTTAAGTTTTGCTCTCTTTTTCACTAAGAGCAGGGAATTTATAAACTAATACACCTTGCTATTTTGTTTTTCAGCATCCTTCATTTATCTCAACCATGGAGATTTCTCAGAAACAGGTAATCATGATCTTGTTTAACTCCTGGAGGATACTGGGTACACTGAACACCTATTTGCCTGTTGCTTAGTGGCCAAGCTTTCCATGGATGGCTCTTAAAATGTAACTGGAAGGAAGGAGATATGTTTGAAATTGTTTGCCTGCCTAATTCCTATTTGCTTACAAACAGTAATTTGTGTACCCAGGCTGGTAATTACTCAGGGAAACAAACCTTTAGTCATGTGGTAGTGGGATTTGTAAGTGAAGCCAATACTCATTCTTTTTCCAGCCTCCAGAAATACTTGTCTCTTTACAATCTAGTAATAAATTATTTTTACGATTTTTGTTTTTATTTTTATTAGTAGTCAGGAGAGATCAGGGCCTCACTGTGCTAAAATTTGTATGCACACAACCAGTCTCCCTCCTCCTAAAATTGCAGCCTGAATCTGGGTGGTCCAATCCTGGCAGCACAGGGGCCAGTCCCAGTGCGGTATCTCCTGATGGGAAACGGTTTTATGGCAGCTCCAAGCTCTGTGATGGCTCTGTGCATGTTCAGGAGGCAGCATGACACCAGAGCTACCCCTGTCTGACCCGCAGGAGTGGCCAGAGCAGCTCTGGCACCACACAGCTCACTCACACGGGAGGAGGTATTTTGCCTTTCAGGCACGCACAGCACAGCTGGGTCCCATCTCCCATGAAAAAAGGTGGCAGGCCAGATGGAAGTGTTGCATGAGCCAGCTCCAGCTTGGACCACCCTTGGCTCCACAGGCAATCCACTGACACACTGAGGAGAGGGGAGTAATATTATCCCTGTCCTACCTCAGATCAGAAGCAGAACATGAAGTTTATTCACACAAGGTCACCCCTAGTTCCCAGATAGTTAACATCATGGCTGTCCAGCCCCTCATTTTTAAATGTGTTATTAAGCCATTCTTTCCGTGGTTTGCTTCTGATCTTTTAGTACAGCACACATCTAAAGGTGTGAGGGTGTTGAGTGCTGGTGTCTTTCCAGGACTGCAGTCCCCTTTCTTCTCTGCTGTGTTGCTGGGATGGATGGGCACTGGCCAGTTCACACTGAGCCCTGAGAAACATTTTACACTAAAGGAGGAATTTTTCCCTTGTTTTACAAAGTATGGGATAAGGTTAAAAGTCTGCAACTGTGGCATTGAAGAAGGGAACTTTTTACACTGGCTATTTGGATAACACTCCTAATTAATTCGCTTTGCCTGATTTGCAGCAACAATTGTACATTGGTTCCAGGGATGGATTGGTTCAGCTCTCTCTGCACAGATGTCACACTTATGGGAAGGCTTGTGCAGACTGCTGCCTTGCCAGAGACCCATACTGTGCCTGGGATGGAAACTCTTGTTCCAGATATGCCCCCACTTCTAAAAGGTAAGAAAAAAACACGATGTGCTGTAAAAGATCTTGCTGCTTGCAAGAATTTTAGATGTTCCAATTCATAACATGTTGCCTTTTTACTTAGCATATCATTTTCCTTAAAATGTGATCATACTCTGGCCGTGTTTCACATTTCTGCTCAAAGAGCTGTGAAGACAACATAGCTTTGTTTAAGAGTGTGTGACAGTAACTTGGCTACTGCAGCTAACACCATAAATCCATCACTTTCCTTTTTTATGCTGAATGCTTTAAGGCACAAGATGCTCAGATGGAGGTCCAGGTTGTAGCTAACCTTGCCCAAGAGGCAAGAGCCTCTCTTAAGCTTCTGACTTTTTCATAATAGTTAGAAAGCAAAGTTTAACACAGCATCCCAAAGTGGTCAATAATAAAATATAATTAATTCGCTGACCTAACCCGACAATTGTATTTGTGGTCTAGCCATGAGAGGGAGACAGAGATTTAAGTACCATGATTTGACCACACTGGCAGCAGTCTTTCCACAGTGAAAGAAGCTTCATCTGAATTTTCTGTACCCACCAGCTAGGACAACACCTTGGATCTGGGTGGAGGGAGAGCACATTGCAGGGTCTAGCAGTACAGTGCCTAAGCTTCTGGATGTGTCCCCTGAAGTTTTTGGCTGATTTAGCTGGAACCAGAGTCCTGCACAGCCTCTTCATTCCACTTTGAACAAAGTCCTCCTGATAGGAATTCTTGCAGTGGGGTTGCAGTTTGCAGATCTCAGGCTCTGGAATGACACTTGCTACATTAGGGGTCACAGGGCTGGGTCCTGAGCTATTGAAGTTAATGACTTATAAGTTAGCATTTCATGGTGTCAGGAAACTTTATGTGTTCTCCCTCATAGCCAAAGCAAACTAAATTCAGAGAAGCATAAAGGAAAGGAGAAAAGCAAGTGTTCAGGCTCACTGCAAAGTTAGTGACACATGAGGCTTGCTGAAGTCTGGGGTGGGCTGGGACACGGAGATCGATGGTCCATGCTTTTTAACAGATGTGCAGCTTGGAGGGAAGGCCAAAACTCTGTGTCTCCAAAACAAAAGATGGGTGACTGGCCCTGGGAATCCTGCAGTAGATCAGTTACTTGAATGGTTTCCTTCTGTGCTGAAGGCTGTGCTTCCAGCATGTCTACAGCTTTTGCTCAATGGACTGATCAGCCTTGGCAACCTGCTCTCCTTCCAAGGTGTTGCTCTGCGCATGGGAGGTCTCACTGCTGCTGCTTGTGAGGAAAGAACCACTTCTTTCCTGGGTCTCCAATTCTTCTACTGTAAAAGGGAAAAAGTTTCTGTTATTTCCATAGCTCTTGTGGGATAAATGCTATCAGAGGAAGAGTTTACTTTCTTTTTAGTGCTATTACACTGAAATGACAGTAAATCATGGTGAGTTCATGTGAGACACGCAGAGGTTGACAGGCAAGTCTCAGACCATTGCTTTATGTTTTTTCAGTCCACAAAAATGAAAGATAACTAGATCTGTCAGTTGTTTGTTTACAAACTAAAACACATGCTCTTCTCTCTTCATTTTAATAATTGGTTTTTTAGTTAGTATTACCTTGGATTACTACTGAGCTTCATTTTGAATATCACCTCTTGAACTTCAAATCTTTTCGTGATCTACAACATTGGATGTTACTAGGTATTTGCAACATAGTCCACCCCACCATTAGACCTGTGCTCCTGAAGTAAGTTTAGTCACTCTTCTGTCACTGTATTATACACTCTTTATTTTAGGCAGGTTTTTTCTCTCACTTTTTCTCTTTCCCCTCCCAGTGGTTTTCCCAAATCACAGGCTCTTCTCTTGATGTCAGTTATACAAATCTCTCTAGGCCACATGCTGCTTTGAGGGTGACTGGTTTTAGTTAAGGCTATAATTATCAGCAGTAGGATGGGAGCAATGCAAGTCCACATCTGCTGAGCTCCTCTGTATTTTGTTGTTGCATACCAGCAGTTATGTCTGAAGTGTTACAAGTTTGCATGCTCTTCCCATAGGCGAGCCAGAAGACAAGATGTCAAGTATGGAGACCCAGTTGCACAGTGCTGGGATGTGGAAGACAGTGAGTATTTTTCACCTTTCTTGCTCTTTTGTCTCTTAGGCAGCAGATTTTGCTGTGACGGTCTCTGTCTCCAAAAACTTGCTAAGCTCTACAGAACAGTTGCCTTTGCCACACTTCATATCCATTACTCCTCCCACAGTTAAATTTTCAGAGCTGGAGCTGGTAGGGGACAAGCCAGCATAGGATGTCACTCTTGCATCCCTTATGGACAACCCTCCCCAGCGCTCACACCAGGCAGGGAGATACGCCCCTGACACCAAAACATCATTCATGTCCCTGAAAGTAGCTGATGGGATGTGCATGATGCTCCATCCAGAAACAGGGCAGCAAATCCCACAAAGAAAGCCTTCAGGACTGGGCAGGGAACATGCCATCTCTCCTCTGCCACTTGACACAGGGCCCAAGGCTGAGCTGCAGCTGCCAAACCAGCCCCTTCCCCTTCCCACAGCTACTTAAATACTCCTGTTATTAACAAGATCCTACCCCCTTCTCCCCGCCTGCTTCCCCCTCCCTTTCCCACATCCTCTTTTCAGATGCCAAAGGGTCTGCCTGCTCCTCTGGCATCTGCAGCCCTTCTCTCTCAGTGAGCACTGTCAGTATGAAACCCTGCGGTTACACAGCAATCTCTGTGGCAGCATAAAATAAATGAATAGCATTCAAACCCAAGCATGGCTTTGTCTGGGGTTCTTCTAGCTGCTTATTAAAGTGAACAATCCAGACAAAACAGTATTGATTGTATCACCACGTTGAACACTGGCTTTGGGACAAGCCATCCCTTCCCACTGATCTCCGGTTATTCCGTGCCACTGCGGTGCTGGGTGCCTGCTGCAGACCTCAGTGGGAGGCAGTGCAGAAATCAGAGCTGCTTGCCAGGGGATCAAAGCCTGAAGTCTGTTGCACAGTCTAGAGGACTCTGACTGTACATGTGTGCTTGCAGACATAGTTAAAAAGTCAGGGTAAGGTCTCATTTCTATCAATGTCAATGACAAAACTCGTGTTCATCCCACGGGCCAGAATTTCCTTGCTTGCTGCTTGCTATGCCTCTCCAAACACAGATATCTGAGACTGTGCAAAGCTCAAGGTTATAGAAACCCTAGCAGTAAGGCTGACAGTGTCACATTTTCCTGGAAGGATAAAGAGATATTGGAAGAATGAACTTTATTAGACAAATCTACAGTCTTGAGGCACAGAAATTGGTATTAATTCTTTGCCTTGACATAGTGCCATCAGTAGCAATTTTATCCACCTGGAGTGACTCCTGTGTGCTGTAAATCCATGAAGCTGACCTTTATCACTCCCGGCTCTTGGCTTACTTAGGCCATTTTTGATAATTAATAATATTATGGTCTCCAAACTTACTTAAATTCAGTGCTCTGCTGTGTGAGGTTCTCTCCCAGAGACTGTGTTGGGTGAATGAAGTTGTTTGGCTCTACCGAAATCTTAGTGGCACAGGGAAATAATGCAGAGAGCTTCAGTTCCTGTAGATCTCATACAGGTACTTATCGAAAACATGATCCAAAATTGTTTTAATTTTGACTTGGAGCTAACTTTTGATTGAGGAGACACCACTGCTTTCACCTTCCTTTCTGTTATTCATAGGGCATAAGAAGCAGCTTTAATCTCTTGCTAAGGTAAATAAGACATAGATAAAACAGACTAGAAAGAAAGATGAAGGTGCAGAGATTAGAAATTACTTTCTCAGATTTACAGAAGACCAAGAAAGGATTTCAGATCTCCTAATGGCTCCTTCAGTTTTTGTTCTGAAACATACTGCAGAGCATTTCAAATTACACTGAAGGGAGGCCAACTTCAGTTTACTTTAGCCCTGTGACTCCTTTGGGTGAACAAACCAGACCATGCAATCTAACTTCAGCAGAGTTAGCACAGGTTTAGTAGTTGCATTACTTAAAGGAAAAATACAGGTCAGATTTTAAATTCCTCATAGGTGAAAGTCCCAACTTTAAAATGGAGCAAGCTCATGATACAGATTTTATTGACCTCCTTAAAAGCCAGTTGCACTAAAGGAAGGTTAGCAGCCACCTCTAAATCCTCATAGTTATAGTTTAAGCTAAAAGTTAAGTTTCTTTTTGCGTTTTTATAATTCACTCACTCTTATAGCATCTGTTCTGAATCAGGCTGTTTTCCCATTGCTTTAAAAAGCAGGTCAGGGTTAATCTCCTGTACCATGTTTGCTTTCCAGGCATTAGTCATGAAACTGCTGATGAAAAGGTGATTTTTGGCATTGAATTTAATTCAACTTTTCTGGAATGTACTCCTAAGTCCCAGCAAGCCTCTATTAGGTGGTATGTTCAGCGCCCTGGAGAAGAACATCGAGAAGAGGTAAGTAATAATCATCAAGACAGGTTTCCTCCACAGAGAATTCAGCTGAGCATTGAGAGGCAGGAGTTACTGGGACTAGTCGAAGTTTTACTTTTCCCTGCCTCACCTTAGGTATCACATAGCATTCTGCTATCACCATTTGGGGCGTGCAGTGGGGAAGACAGAAGCCATTTGCACTGTATCATAAGCAGATTTTGATATTTATTTTTACTTATCTGCTAATCCTATTAAAAAAAATTTAAAAAGGGAGATAATATAGATCAGTGATAAAAAGTCAAAGCTGTTTTGTCCAATAATTAACACATTTGCTTCTGTAGGTAAAAGTACGTTCAAAACCCTATGTTTCAATGAAATCTCAGCTCTATTTAGGGTTTGATTACTTTCCCTTACCATGTTAAGCAGTGTAGCTAAGAATTGCATGTATGGTTTGCTGCTTCACTCCATCTCTCCCCAGAGGAGGAATGGTCTGTTTGGTTAAAAGGCTTTTTATTTGCTTTTTTTCTTGTTAGTGGAGTCTGAGATTTTTGCTTAAATGGCACTCCGCACTGATGCAGAGAATTCAGGTTAAGGATTGCTCCTTGCATCTGGTGTAGAAAACAGTGAGATTTCTGATAGCCCTTAATTCCTTTGGGATGCAGCTTTGGGGTCCTCACTGATGGAGAAGCTCTGGAGAAGCCTCCAGGTCTCTGCAAACCCCCTGCACAATCTCCTGATGATTTCTCTCTGAGCTTGTGACAAAGGGGCTCTCAACATGACTAAAAGGTCAATGTACTGGGACTGGTTTGGACTAGGTTTGTGAGTGAGTTTCAAACCTCAGGAGTTTTCATAGCCTCTCTCTTACATGAGTGATTTTGTGTCTGAGGCCAAGTCCTGCTGGGATGGCAACCATGGCAACAAGGAAGGAGAAGGGAAATGAACTGCCCTTTCAAAGGATCTGGTCCCAGGTGCTAGATAAGCTTTTCTGTTAAATGTTCGTCCAAGACAAAAATTAGTTGAAATGACAAGAACTATCAAACATACAACCGGTCTTCCAGTTTCAGTGACAATTTATCCTATGAGACTTCCTGAGTGCAGAGAACATGCTGGTCCTTTCCAAAGGCTGGGGAGATGCAGGCTAGGGCAGGTGTCCGTGAGAGAAACACCTCTGGGTGAGATGTGACTCATGGTAGTCACCCCAGATTTGCAACCTCAGTTATCTTGTGGCCCAGAAAGCCAGAGTTAGGGGATACTTCTACTCTTCTACCAGGTAAGACAGAAACCTACAAGGCTGTATATTGACTGTAACACTCCAGTACTTTTAATTTATTCCCTTTCTTTTACACATATTTTGGATTGACAAAATTTTTTCCCTCTGCTGGGAAAAAAAAAAAGCTTAATTCATTTTTAGACAGGTGCATTAACACTAGAAGAAAGAGATTACTACTTTGAAATACTACCTGTAACACCCCTTTATAGCCCATATGTGGAAAAAAAATGCCTTCTGATCAAATGGCCAGCCTCTCAGCTGCAGGAGGTTGAAGTGCACACCTAGCTAAAAGTGTATAGGCATTTAAAGACTTACAGTCTTTTCATTTTACTGAAATGTGGTTACTTTACTCTCCTGTACAGGAGACTCTGTGCTCACATTCCCAAAGGCAGTCGTTTGTAAATGCACTCACGTATGTGATCAGGGAAACAAATGAAGTACTTTCTTAATTCTTACCAAGTGTTTAAGACTAATTTTAAAGTAAATTTAAGCAGATAGTTAACAGGTTTTTGACTTGTGGGCTGCGGGGAGAGGGGTTTTTGTTCTTGTAATTTTTCTTTTCTATGGGTTGTTTTTTTCTGAATGAGAAGTGATGTCAAGTTTTGAGAAGACTCAATCATTTTAAAAGTAATGTATTGCAACTATACCATGAACTAAAAACTTTGCATAAATGAGCCAGTTCCCTGTGAAGAATGTAATAATTCTACATCATAAGAGATTAAACTTTCAAGATGTAAAAGCCTCTTTTGAAGGGTTGCTTTTGAGTCTTTATCTGTGTCAATTTAAGGAAAAAAGGTATGATCAGTTGATTTTCTCATAAATCACAGGTTCAGCTAGGCCTCTGAAGGTCATGGAACCAAGCTCAAGCTGTCTTTTTTGTTTGATTGTAGAACAAACTGCAGGTCAAATCAACGTTTGAGCAAATTTATGACACGCTAACCATGTATAGCGTAGCCTAAATTAAGGCTATACTCTTTCTTGACACATTTTGTACTTCTATCAGGTTTGTTGTGGCAGTGGCCTGGCCCTTCCTACTTGTTCTGACCCAAATGCCGCTCACCAGGCTTGGTGATGTCTGATACAGCAGGACTGCCCAGCATGCCAAGGATGTGCACACTGGGAGGGATTTAGAGAATGTGTGCATGTGTGGTGGCATTAGAAGCCCCAGCAAGCACACAAAATTCATCCTCGCACATTAACAGCAAGGTTTACTGGGCTTGCTCTGTGTAAACAGTCTGACATCTGTTTGCATGGGAAAAGTAAATTTTTCCTAAAAGGCTGGATTAACCTCTGAGGCAAATTTAGTAGAAAATTTGAAGGAGAAATCTGCACAGATTTTCTACAATATGAGTGTTAAAAGCAGGCAAAGAGCTTTCTGCCACACATTGTGCCTAAAGCCACAGCAGTGTCTCTGTGATCTAGTTTTGGTAAAAATCAGCTCTTGGGGTGGTTTTGGGGTTTTTTTAGTTGGTTTTTATCTTTTCAGTCTGAAGATAATAATCTACAGAAATGCATATGCACACATTGATGATTAGAGGATCAGATCACTTAAAGACAATGTATAGATAATAGTTTTGTTTGAAGCTTGCCAGAAAATTCTAATAATAGCAGTTTCTAATATTTTGACCCAGCTTAGTTTCAGGATCCCAAGAAATTGAACTCCTGAACAAACTCAGTTTACATATATTGTATTGGTAGATACAATTTTTAGAAGAAACAAAAAAAAAGCAGCTTTTTGTTCACTTTTTAGAAGAACTATATTAATGTAGAAATTACTTGTTTTCAAATGTGTAAAGTAAAATTCCTAATTTCATTTACAGATCCCTAAATGACTGACCAGGTCTGTAGAGATGCTGAACAATCATTCCTCCTATTTGGTGAAATAAGGGTGAAATGGTTAAAATATTAATCCCTTGATAATTTGCAGATCCAGAAACTGAGGCTTCCAGGTTTTCTAACTTGACTTACCAGTGAAAATGAGTTCATCAGCATAAAAACCTGATTGGAGACCTTCCTAGAAAATCCAAAGAGCAGAGTAATTGACTTTCTTGTCAAAGTACTTCAGTTTGACAAAAATACCATATGTGACAGAAACATTGAGGTCATATTTAACGTATAGCTTGATCATTGCTCAACCAGTGCATTACCATAATTTTTCCCATTACAATTATATTTTCTGCTCTCTCTGTCTCCCTTCCTGCAGCAGATTTCTCAAATAACACTGTGCATTCTTTTAGTGCATGTCTCAGCAGTGTAACTTATTGTGATGACGATACCATGCTTTGCAAATGACTCCATGCACCTGGAACTTAGGTTACGGACTTTTAGTTCCAGGGCTGGAACTGCAATGTCTCAGCAAGTCTTTAAACTTGGCTTTACAAAGAGATGGCTTTGCACTGTCCCAGACATGCACTGTAGCTTCCTGAGGGAAGGGAAAGGGCAAAATCCAGACTAGATGGGAAGATTTGGACCAGCAGGATGTCCTCGACATTTCACCCTTAAGGTCATGGTTCAGAATGTGACTTCCAGGCAGAGCAACCTGTGGGGAGGGACAGGATCTCCTGTGGTACAGAAGCTGTCACCAGGTCATTTTGCTGCCAGTGGGAGTACATTTCCCTGTAGTTTAGGGCTGTTTTAAGGTCAGGAGTCAAATATCTAGTGCTTTTGTGGTTAGTGTTGCTCACGCAATTGATCATGTTTGTTCCTGTTCGTGCAGCGTTAGTCACACGGATGATGGAGAGTGTTTCAGTGCCTGGAGTTCATAAAAAACTCTGGGGACGTCATCTGTTCATAGTGTCTTAAACTGCTGAAGCTGCTCTGAAGCTTTAAACAGATACTAGTTATTTCTCAAAAAAAAAGTCCTGTGGTTTTTTTATGTATATAATAAGTGTCAGGACTGCAGAAAGCAAATGCATGGCTCCCTACCTAGTTTAGGTGCCTCGCTGCTCTGAAAAGCATCAGCCCCTCTGCTTTAGGCTGCACTTCACCCTGAGTCTCCTGTGGCTCCTGGTCTGCCAAGCTGCCACCTCAGCAGCAGGGGACAGAACAAACCATATGGTCTAAAGTGACAGAATAGGTGCAGATCACTTTTAACTTTCCTCTTTCTGCTCTGCTCATACCTGGTGGCGGAAATAAATCCACCAAAATTCATGGGGACATTCCAGCTTCTCCTTCAGCAGTTCTCACCCTTTCCACATTCTGCCCCACAGCCCAGATTGTTTTCCTGATGGACCAAACTTAAGGATCATCTGATATTTTGGTAGATACAAGAGCCGGACTCACTTTTGGGCAAGACATTTTGCAAGGCACAACATTGTGACCTGGCTCCCCCATCAGAGCAGGGAGATGTTTCATTCCACATTTTAGGCATTTTTTTTCAGTTTATCCAAGACATAAGTTTCCATATCATTTTGCATCTGGAGGTTTTTGCGTCATGATGGCAACTCGCTTTGTTACAGACATCTGGTCTAGCAGAATCTTAAGAAAAACAGCCACAGATTCAGTGCCAGCCCTGAAATCTAAGAGTTGGGTGATGGCTGAGTAAGGCAGAGGACACACAGACACACGCACAGGACACAGAGGACACAGCAAGGACTGAATTTCCGGTAGTACCTTCTGTCAGGAGAGTGTAATTCTGTGTTGGGAAAAAGAATAAAAAAAAATATTAATTCTGAAGCGTAAGGACTATTTATAGTTCTCATGCTTTCATTCTTTTATTTTACTATATAACTCACTGACTTTTTTTCCTAATACCTTGAGTGTCTAAGTAAGACTAATATTTTTGACAGTTTCATGGGGAAAGAAGAGAAGTAACTCTGAACTGAGTGACTTTTCTGATTTGATTTGGATATATTGGAGAAGTGATAAGAATGGAGGAGGTTAAAGTTTAGTCTCATAGTAAGAAGTAAACTTCACCTTGAAACTGATAGGAATCATGCGTTTCCATAATGACATTGTACCAGCAACACGTTCTTCATTTTTCCTGAGGCTGTTGGTAAATAAAAAAAGATGTTAAAAAAATTAACTCTACAGCTGTGTTGTAGCTAAATTGTTATTTTCCCATACAAGAGAAACAGTCATGTGTAACAATAATGTCAGAAAAACCCTAGAGTGATCTTTATTTCCAGCCAAATGATGAGGATGAAAAAGAGAACAATAGAAAAAACAAAGATGAATGTGAATTCTCTGCAAATGTTCCTCATTTTCTTTTCTCCTTCTCTCAATTTGTTCAGGGGTTGCAGCTAACCCATGATTAGTCCAGCTTTACCTCTAGCATTTTTTCACATGTTGATTAATGAGGAAAGGCAGGCTTTGAAGCCACTTTCTTCTCCCAGACAGGTGCAGTGCTTTAACTGTGAAAGAGTTGACATGTGAATTATTTGTGAAGAGGGAGCTATCTAAACACATCATTAGCAAAGGACAAAAAGCATTGACCTAACCTGGTGCCACAGTACTTTCGAATCCTTGGTTGTTTTCCAACTTACTGATTGTTTAAAGATTTGCCATCATTATTGGCAATACTTTTTCTTTTCCTCCATTGTTAAATTCAGGTTGTGAAAATCAAGTGTTAGATTTGCATGGGCATCTTTTCCCTTTGCCATACATTGCTAGTATCTGTGGCATGTGCCATAATTCCAGTAATGCAATTTTTGGAAAACTTATGTGCTTATCATGAAGGATGAAAGTACAATTTGTTGATACAATCTTGTCAAAATTTGCTCCTGCTTCACTAAGAAAAGAAAGCTATTGGTAATCAATTGCTTAATTTTTTGTGATTTTTAAGTTGTTTCCTGTGGCACAAAACCATGTCTCTCATGTTAAAGTTGTATGCTCAAATTGAAGGACATGTCAGCAAGCTTTTAGGAATTTAAGCCTGTGTACTTCTGAATTGTTAAAACCTATTTAGAAATATTTTAGAAGAGTTACTGATTTTTACATGGTGGGGGGGTGAAACAGTGAACCCACAGTTAAAGAGAACAAAATTTCTTTTATCTAAGCACTTTTTTCACTTTCCTCAGAATTTAATAAAATACATTTTACATCTATAGGTCAGGAACCAAAGACCACATTAAACATTCAAGTGAAAGGTTAAAGATCTACTACCAAGTAATGAAATGCCAGGTGTTTATGAAACTCCAGAGCCCTGTGGGGAGGAAAGCAGAGAGGAGAGACAGGAGGAGTTCTGAACCTATGGGTAAAACAACATAAACAGGATACCAAAAAGAGAAGCGAGGGGGGAAAGCAGTAATGAAGTGTTGCTCAATATGTGTGAAATCGGAGCCATAATTTTATCCTGCCAGAGGATAAGAAAGGAATGAACAATGAAGGCACAGAGGAGGAGGTGACAGTCACCCTAAATCAATGTCCAAGGTCAACACAGGACACTGTGTAGGAAGGAGCATTGCTTCATTAAAAATAGGAGTCATGATGGGCTGGGATTAAGGGACATAACCTATTTAGACTTCTACCTTTCTCTGCAGTATCCCAAGGTAGATAGGGGGACAGCTCCATCAGTTAACACATTTATGACTAAAAAGTGAAGGCTGTTACACAAATGGCAAATAGTTATGAGTAGCAGGGTGCTGGACTTGGGGGTGCAGCAATCTTTTCAAGTCTAGGTCTGCCATTATTCTGCCTTTCTTTCACTGAAAAGAGGCAAAGCCCTAGAGAGGGCACTTAGGACTGGCACCCAGCCAGCCAAAACAGCCAGCTGGAGCCTTTCCAAGTGTGGGAGGTGCACAGCTGTCAAAATGCTCTAGACTACAATACTGGCAGAGCCACTGGCAGGCAGATGCTACTGCTGCGATTGCATCAAGCCCCAAGCTCAAAGACATCAGTCCTGTTTTCACTCAGACAATGTGGGAACTTGGTCTTTGCACAGTTCCTTATGAAACACAAATGTCTGGAAGTTGGCTGCTTCTTCCCATGCTTTTCCCTCAGTTTCGCGAACTTGGATCTTCATGTTGACATGAAACCTGGGCAGAAGGAAGGGATTTCCTTTTTGTGTCGCAAAAGCCAGGCCTCCAAGCACTTCCACCTGGCCCCTGCTCCTGCTACTCTCTGTGGAGCACAGCACCACGAGGAAACACCTGCCCTAGACATATTTCTGCCTACAGCAGAAAATTTGTTGATTCTTTTGTAAATTTTATGCTCCTGTTTCTACTGTAAAAAAGGAACATTTACTTGGAGTAGTATCACTAGCTGATCCAACTGAGGACTAGTGCCCTGTGCTGTGGGTTCTGTGAAGGAAGAACAGCTTTTTCTAGTTTGTCTCCCTGTTACCTTCTGTGCATGTGCCTGTGGCTTGACCGTAATTTCTCTGGTTTAAACTCAGTGTGGTAAATCAGAAGTAGCTTGTGCTCATGTAGCACCTGTTGTCAAGACAATCGATTTTCCAGGAATTTCCTGAAATTTGTATCGTTTCACCCTCTGGGTACCAGAATGAGTAGACATGCTTATATACAGTTTACAAACAATGAAACTAAAGCTCCCAACACCAACAATTGGGCACAGAAGCCAAAAAATACTTGGCCAGAGGAACAGGCAAACAGAGCTACAATCTGACCTGCTTTTGTAGCAGCTGATTTCTTGTGTCTGCTGCTCTTGCATCGGTGGCAGTACACAGGCCTATATCCATCCATCCATATGACTTGCCTACATACCTGTCAAATCCATATGTTACTGAAAACTGTTACAGCTGAAGCAGTAGGAAAAAAAATCTGTCTCTGGTTGTATTATATTTTGGTGATCTCAATATGGTCTCTCAAGTTTTTTTAACGATTTCAAAGTCATTGTCATAGAAACTTAGAAAAGGGTAAAGCTAAAAGCCCTGGAAGGTCATCTCATCCATCTCTTTGCTCCAAGAAACTCTATTATGATAAAGTACTAGTGAGTTAGAATCATAACAGATGGAGAATCATATGTATGTATAAATTTTTCCCATGGAGTAGCAGAGGGAATCGTGTGCAGATTTTTTACATAAAGAAACAGTATGTAGCTTACCCACTGTGAATAAATCTAATTTAGTCATCTTTATGCCTCCCTGATCTTCGTCCTCTGAAGTTTGCTGGAGGGTCAGATGTGCACTCTGGGAAATTTTGCAGATTCTATGTTGGTTCTTTCTGCCCCCAAACCCCCCTTTCCCAAACCCACTACCCAGCTCGAGCTGAGGTTTCCCCCTTGGTAGTGATGCCACCAGCAGAGCTGAGGCTGCCTCCAGCAGCAATCCAGGTCTGTGGGTGCCGGCTGTGCTGCAGCCTCTGTGTGGCAGCAGAACACAGCACGCCTGGGAGGGAACAGCTTGGGACAAACCAGCATCATTTTCAAAGGCAATGCTGGTGTTGGATGTCAGGAGTTAGGGCTCTGCTTTCTACTTCCACCTCTGCTACTAATCTTTATATGGTCTTTGGCAAATCACTTACCTTCTATGTTTCCCAGATGCAAAAATACTTAGATGCCCAGTGCCCCATCCTGTTCTATGGTTTGGTATTGGTTTAGGTTTTTTATTTTTTTGAGGAGGGATGCTATTTTTTGATTTAGGTTATTTTAGAAATAATTTTCAGATTACCAGATACGTACCTTACCTGATAGTGTTACTAGTCTAAGGTACACCTTACTTTTAACCTATGAGATCCTGTACTTTTAAAAATATTTCTATCTGTAAATGAAATTACACCTCCATGCTGCCAGACTTCAGCTCCCACTTACAATCTTACTATTTTGTTTGGAGTTTGGGGGTTTTTATTCTTATTTTTCTCTTAAGTTATTCTCCACAGATCTTAGCAATAAAAGAAGTGTACTTTGTTGAATTCACCCAGGCTTATTGCCTGCTTTTAATTACATCTCAGTGAGTCAAAGCCAGGATCAACTTCCTTTTGTAAAACTTGGTTGAAGAGGATCAGAAACACAGCATTTCACTGTAAAAATCAGTAGTAGTATTCATATTCAGTGTAATACGGCCTCAGCATTACAGATATATACGAGCACTCTGCTATTTTGGGTGTGTTACAGATACCTCAAAAAGAGCAATTAAAAAAAAGAATGGGATTTGTGGCAGTAAATAGCACCCCTTCCTTGGAGAATGCAGTCTCACTCACTGCACTATGATGTGATGAGTGTTGCTCTCTGTCCTGTCAGCTGTGCAGCATGTGTCCTTTGCTACTGCATGCTGATGTTACAGTCAGGAGGAGGACTCAGGTCTTGGAGGAGCTGCTGGTGTCTGTCCCAGTATTGGTATCTGCTGGTGTCTGTCCCAGGTGCACCATAGGGATGGGACATGCCATGTGCCAGCCAGGCCTTGTCCCCACCTCAGCACAGCACTGTCACACATCTCATTTTGACAACGAGACTCACCTCCTGTGTTCTTTTCTTGTCCAACTCCACAGCTGAAGGCTGATGAAAGGATCATTAAAACGGAGCATGGGCTGTTGATCCGCAGCTTGCAAAGAAGGGATGCTGGAGCCTATTTTTGCAAAGCCCAGGAGCACACCTTTGTCCACACCATCGTGAAGCTGAATTTAAACGTCATCGAGAATGGACAGATGGAAAGCACTCAGAAAACTGAGGACGAGGAGAGCCGGGTGAGGGATTTGCTGACGGAGTCCCGGCTGAGGTACAAGGACTACATCCAGCTTGTCAGCAGCCCCAGCTTTAGCCTGGATGAGTATTGTGAACAGATGTGGCACCGGGAGAAGCGGCGGCAGCGGAACAAAGGTGGTGCCAAATGGAAGCATGTGCAGGAGATGAAAAAAAAGCGAAACCGAAGGCACCACGAGCCAGCCAGGCCACCATCAACGTAGTTTGTAAATGCTATTTAAAGGACATTTTCCATTAAAAAAAAATACTGTGTTCTGGTTTTGTGCATCTTGCCTATGAATTAGTACTGCTTCTTCTTGAAATCAGAAAATTTACCATCACTGTTAATTTTTGTGAGAATGTACAGTGGGAGTCAATGCCAAATGAGATGTTCCTTATTGGAGTGCCACAAACCAGTCAATAATTTCAAATGCATTCATTAAAAAAGAAAAAGTGTACACTTTTAGCTAATTTCTGGGTAGCCTTAGACTGCGTGAGCTTTACTTCCTTCATAATTTTCACATAGGATTTACTGTTTGTGTTCTCATATTAACATTTGCTGCCACATTCCACCCCAGAGGTGGCTACATTTCAGGGGAAGGCAGATGTACTTCCAGTTCTTTGGGATCTTTCTGAATAAGAAGCATGGTAGAAATGTGTGACAGATCTGCAGAAATACCCACTAATTTACCCACTGGGCCTGTATACAGGCACCCGGGTGGGGTTTGCTAGCACAGAGAGGCACAGCAAAAAATTAAATTAAGTTTTGGCTTAGGGACAGCATTCATTCTCCCCATAAAAAAGAAAAAGCATAATCATGATTTAAGAGAGGGGAATTATCGAGCGTTACTCGTTAATGTTTGAGTAGCCACCAGTTTGCAGTCCATCTGCTGAAATGAAATGTTGACTACTCTAATTGAAATTGCCACTGAGATGCTTGGGAGTAAATTTCTGAAGTGGTGCATGGGAGGTATGTGCGCAAATCCTATTAACAAATAATGGGACTCCTGCCTGCACCTCTCCTACGTCTCCAAAGGTTTGACTCTGACTGTTTCTCTGGACCTTTGCTGGTTTTGTTTTATGCAGAGGAAAAGAAAATTAAAAGACAACAACAAGGCTAAAATGAAAGACGATGAGGGAAATATGTAGTGGCTGAGACCAGTGCTCTTGACACAGAGCTGACATTCCTCAGATGTGTGTATTCTTTGGGATTTTTTCTCAAAGATCTTATGTATTTTTAAGTTGAAAATTTGCATTGTTGGAATTAATACTTTTATTATAATTAAGTAAGAGATGTCCATGTGTAAATAAAGCTTGTAAGTTAGAAATTTGCTGTATACCATAATTTCATCTGTAAAGTGTCCCTTGTTCCTTGGTTTATATTTTGGGTTTAATAATGTAAATTTTTACACATAAGTAAGAAATACTGGCCTCATCCTTGTCTGTTTTACATCAATATTATTCAATTGATTTTATTCCTGATATGCAGCAACAAACACAAGCTCAAAATCAGGCCTAGTGTCTCCTCTGGTGAGTCACAGCCCCCTCTCCTCTCTTCCATCCAGCCTCCCTCCGTTTTGCCTTTCACGCCTTTTTGAGTGTGAAATGACAAATTAGCCACTTCCTCACATGGAAGATAGCTTTGATGGATACCAAAATGACAGACTTTACTTGTTTCTCATGCATTCTACAGATCTTGAGAGCAAAGTCTGTGGGAAACCCGTGCAATTGATGTGCACCTCATTAAGGGTCCAAAACTGTTGGCTCTGAAGCCCTCGCCCGTGCTGGTGTTTGTGTGCGCATTCAGTCACAGATCTAAAATTGTGAAGGTCCAGTTTGCATCGTTGTTCATTTCCTCTCTGTTGAAAGTTGGATATGGCAAAGTGTTTGTCAGATCTCAGAAAGGAATCTCAGCTTACCCACATTTCTTGTAAAACCCGAAAGCTGCATTTGCATGTGTTGTACAAAAGCCAGCGATACCATATGTCATTAATTATAGATGCTTTTTGAATAGGAGATGTATGAGTTAATTAGGAGATATTAGATAGCATGCGTACAATGCTTTGATAGTGTAAAGCACTGAGTGCTAAATATTATAAAATACATCTGTGGGGAGGAGGGAATTTCTCAGCACAGGACCTTTAATCAGCAGAAAGACTGATGCTGAAGATACTAACCAGTCGTACACTACTTTGAGAACATGCAGAGAACTTTTTGGCATTTTTGTTGGAAAATAATGTAGACCAGGCATTTCACAAGAGGCTCATCAATTTGGGTACCTTGATTTTAAGGTCAATTAAGACTACTTAGAGAAGGTATGGGGGAAGGTAGTAAACTACTACATACAAAGCACAGTGATACTTAATATTCTTGGCTGGAAGATTATGCTTTCACCTTACAGAACCTGCTTAGTTATTCCTTACTGGATTTTTATCAGTCTCAAAGTCCCATTTCTCTGGCTTGGGCATTAAGAAAATGAGTGGAACCACACTAAGGCTATGGAATGGCAGGTGGGCTGCATTTCAGGCATTGGCAAAGGATCCACTCTTCTCATCAGTGGTGACATGGTACTTCAGCTGACAACTCTCATCACATGTTTGCCTACTTCATAAAAAAGCAAAGCAGGGTCTTTTGTCATACTTTTTCTCCTCCATGAAAACTAAATAATCTGATTTATGTTTGGGTATGACTGAGGGTTTGTGTTCTACAAATGAACTCCCCCCCAACTGAGTTTAGTAGAAATCTGGGATAAGGGTTTCAGTACTGGGAACATTGGATTTCAGTGGTTGAATTAAAATGTTATTGCTCTTAAAAACTACTTTAATTTCTTTTATTTCAAATGTTCTTGCAATGAGATTCTTCTTAAAGAAATGACCTCATGAGTCTGGGATACAGTGGTAGCATAAAACCCAAGTGAGATATAAGACCTCTTCCATCGTGGGAAATAAATTCAATATCCTGCAAACCAGTGTGTTGCATTGGGTTCATGCCACTCCAGGGAGCATATTTAATAATCCCACATAGATAAAAGCCTGTGGTTTGGTACACTGGGTAAAATGAATGCTGTAGCTGGCAGGGGTAGCACATCTCATACAGTGCAGGTACTACACGTGCGAGGAAGCCAGAGGACCTTGGATACCTAGGAATGAGAGGGATAGATTGAGAATCACTGCTGGAGGTGAGGCAGGGTTTTGTTAGGCGGGACTCAGCAATGCAAACCTGGAACAGGAACAGCAACAGCAACAGGAACAGGAGGAGCAGTGGGGCTTTTCCTCAACCTGCAGTCTCAGAGGGAGGTTGGGAAGATGAGCTAGGCCAGAAACTGTAACAGAGGAGTATCCCCTACTCTTCAAAGACATTTCATCTTTTGTGTAATTTAGAGGCTCAACTTGAAGCCTGCCTAAATTTCAGTTTGGTGATTCGGGGGTCAGCTGGGCTGCTGTGAGCTGTACTATGAGCCTCAACAAGCCCGTAGTTAAAATGAAATTGAGCCCTGCCTCTTTCAAGAGCACCATAAAAATTTAAATTGAAAGAATTTTTGTTACAGAGTAGAAGAAAAGTTGCCTCCACATTAATAACTGCAGCTTTTAGACAGATCCCTTAGTGCATTGATCCAAATGTCATGAGGTTCAGCAAGGCCAAGTGCCAGGCCCTGCACTTAGGCCACAAAAAAGCCCCTGCAGTGCTACAGGTGGGCTAGAGGAGTTGGAATGTGGCCCAGTGGAAAAGGACCTGGAGGTGCTGGCCCACTGTGGCTGGACATGAGCCAGCACATCCCCAGGTGGCCAAAGAGGCCAAAGGCACCTGGCCGGGATCAGGAATGGGGTGGCCAGCAGGAGCAGGCCGGAGATTATTCGCCTGTACCTGGCACTGGTGAGGCCGCACCGCCAGTGCTGTGTCCAGCGCTGTGCCCTCCCAGTTTGAAAAGGACAAGGAGATACTGGAGTGTGTCCAGCAAATGGCAGGGCTTGTGAAATGACTGGAGAACATCTTCTGGGGAATGACTGAGGGGGCCAGGAGTGTTTAGTCTTGAGGAGACTCCTGTGGGACCTCATCCCTCGCCAGAGCTCCTGAAAGGAGGGTGAAGGGAGGCATGGGCCAGCCTATGCTGCTGTGCCTGCAGTGAGAGGATGAGAGCAAATGGCCTTCAGCTGAGACCGGGGCAATTCAGATTAGGTATTAGAAAAAATGCTTCTGCTGCCTGGGTGGTCTTCCAGGGCTTCCCAGAGAGGTGGTGGAGTCACCATCCCTGGAGGTATTTCAGAGGCACCTGGATCTGGCACTGGGGGATGTGGTTCAGTGGTTCAAGGGTTACAGGGGCAGTCCTGGGCTGACAGCTGAGCTAAATGCTCTAAAAGATCTCTTCTAATTTTACAGTTCTATGATGCTAATCTTTGCTTCTATATATTTATTTTAATATGCGTTCAACAGGGATTACAGCTATTAATACATTATCTTTTTCTTCAACAAAACCTTTCTATTGACTGTACTTCAGCAACAGGTCAGTGCTCGACTGAACGAAACTGATGTCAAGCAGATTCTTAGAATAACCAACACAATGTGAGCTGTAGTTATAAAAATGCTGAAAACTGATATAAGCTTTAAAGCCCAACAGGGCTCTAAACTTTGCAGCAATCTCGAAGTCAGTTAAAATAAAATGGAAAATGGGATTAGCAGGAAAAGGAATAAAGTATTAACACTTACTCTGATAAACTGGTTTTGTTACTGGAAACCATTCCAAAAACGGGTGTGAATGTGTGTTCATGCTATTTGCTTTCCCCTTTAGGCAGTTAAGCTGCTTGAGGTATCTAAGAACCTGAGTACTTTCCAGTTCATATGTAGATTTTGTCCCCAGTTCTTATGTCATTCATAATGAAGTAATTAGGCTACATGAACAGGCATCCCCTGGTTCATGTGCTTTTGAGAGCAGAAGATCCCTACAGTTCAAATGGTATGAACCTCTTATTCGAACCATTATATGTATTGATCTTCATTTAACATTCCAGATAATGTATAATTATTTGTTATCATTACTTACTGATCATGTAATCAGCCTGTGTCCCATAATAATGTCACAATATTTAATAACAGCTAATGGAAATTGAGTTTGCTGACATTTTTTCATATGAACATATGTGTACAGGAGTGCATATACAAATGTCTTATTTTCTATTTTTTTTTTGTAACAGAGGTTAATTTGCAAAAAGCATATGTGATTTCAAGAGTCAAAGTCCATCTCAGCCTCCATTGACAGCAGAGATTAAAATCTTTCTGGAACTGAACTGAAGCCTAAGGTCACTATAATCTATTTATAGTCTGGTAGTCAAATCCCAAATCTATGTGTTGCTCTGCGGAGTATATTGGCCTGGTTCTTTTTGCACACATTTATAGATGAGACATGGAGGTCTAAGGAATTACATCTACATGAATGGAAAATTAAGCCCACATGTCTCTCTAATATGTTCTGTTACATTTTATAAACTTTAAATGGTCTCTCTTGTAATATTTTACCATAGTGTTGCTAATGTTACCCTGAACTAAGCTGCTGTCATTAGCTGAAGTGTGACATTCTTTGCAGTTGTAATCCAGATTTCGAGGTTGGTAAAGTTCATTACAGCAGAAAAAATGAAGTCATGTGAAAAGAGTTTAATTATTAATTCTACAAATCAGATTTATAAAATTTTATTTCCATATATCAAAATAGTGGTTATACTAGAATGTGTGAGAAACACCAGTATTTGTTTTCCTTTTCTGTGCAGGTAAGGATACATAAAAAATTGTAATCTTGAGAGTCTCACTTGCCAATGTGTGTCTGAAACAGCTGGTGTGACAGCTGTGGCAAGACTCATTTTTTACTTGCTTGATCTTTTCTTTTCCCAGTAAGTCCATTGTCTCTGCCTTTCAGACTCTGGTCTAGCAGATAACCCCACTTTTACATGGAGGAGGACTTTGGAATCAGGTGTTTTGTGACATACAAACACCCCTACACAGTCATGGTATCACAGTCAGCCTTCAGGTGAAGACATTCCTTGGCATTAACTTTTGCATTCAGTTGCAGATGCAAACCAGACACTGTGAGGTAAATTGGAGACCAGATGGAGTTTTTGTTCACAAAGAAAATTTTTGGAACTGTTGCTGAGAGGTTTCCTTTCTCTTTTTGCTTATGTGGTTGCTGTGTAAAATTTAAAGTATTTTGTGCTTAAAAGCATAAGATTTTCTATATGATGTAAAAAAACAAACAAACAAACCAAGCATTTCCAGGTTTTTTATTTTACTATGGACTACTAGTCCAATGTCAATGCATTAGTTCAGATAGTACAAGCCAAGATAATAATGTGTCCAAACAGATCTGTAAGGACCCTAGACACATCTCAGTTTTGGTGGTATTTCATATTCTTCTCCCTTCCCTCTGTGGTATAGAAGTGCTTTGGCTGGATTTTGGGAATTTTTTTTTTTTTTAAGAGGGTGGAGTGTTTTTTGTCAGTTTGATTTTTTTGGGAGGGCCTCTTTCGATGGTCTGAGTTTTTCAGACTTCTTGGATTTTTTGGTTGGTTGGGTTTTGTTTGCTTTGTTTTGTATGTATGTGTGGGTTTGGTTTGCTTTTTGTGTTCTACTCTTTTGTTCTTTCATGTTATTTCTCCTTCTAAAAGGGACCACACCTCAAGTCAGATGCTTTCTGGTTGTGTACTATATGACAAAGCAATAAGAGGAACAGAAGGCTTGGCAGGTATTTTGGGGTGGAGACAGCACAGTCCATTTGCAAGACACAAAATCTCAAGGCTTAAATGACTGCTGAGGGTTCTGAGACCATAGTGTACTTCCCTGGCCTAAGTTGAAACTGCAGTTAGATTTATAGAAGGTATATTTTTAAATGTATGATTATTTTTTCTTAAAATATTTTTAAATCTGCACTTTCAAACATCTCTTTGCAAAAAATAAATAAAAAAAAAATCCAAGCCAAACAAATTAAAAAAATCCCCAGAAGCCCAAAGAGAAATCAGCATCAGAGGTTTCTCATATCCTCCTTCAGAGACTTCATGTAACTTTCTCCCAGGATGCTTTGTGTAGAAATTAATTATAATAATCACATGTTAAGGCTGCCTGTGAACATATCTTGGCTGTAAAAACTGGATGCAAAGCATATGAGTCTACGAAAATACACATTTAAAAAATTAAACTATGCTATTTTCAAATATTTACATTATTTTTCAGTTTTGATAATGATGCATCTCCATCCCATCTTCCCCAGTGACTGTCTTAGAATGTCACTTGACTGGGTAGAAAGGAAGAGATTGGAAAAGCATATTGTCTGCAAATTATAAATTCCAAAATGAAAAGTCACATTAAGTGGACTGGCTGCAAGGATTATGATTAATATCTCACTTTTGAACAAGAAAGACTGTGTTTTCTCTTAAAGTGAAATTTATCACTCTGCCCAGCACAGGAATTGTAGGCCATTGGGCTTCTTTTTAATTTGTAAGGCATGAGTGGTTCTCAGGTTGATTTTGAGGGTTAGGGTGGTTTTCACTCTGTAATGCAACTATTTATACAGCAATAAGACTGAAGTATCTATTTGTACATGTTGCAGCTCATTGAGTTGATATTATTACAGAAGTAAAGTTTAAGTAATCTACATTTTTGCCAGGCCTGGCTTATTACATATTTCAATTTTATATGCAAAGTTAACAAGTGTATATTTCATTATTACTATAATAAACAGAAAAATCTGAAGTTTTGCCTCTTTTTAAACCCATGTAAAACTAGAGCATAGAACATAAGATTTCAGAGAAACAAAGTCCACAGCATGCTATAGAAATAGCAAGGGTGTTAAGGCAAGGTTCAGTAATGTGAAGTGTCTTTCTTAGAAGTCTTTCCTGAGTGAGGACTGACTGAGATTCGCTATTCGCATTCTCCACCGAGAATGTGTTTAAAGCCAACAGAGTGAGTTTACAGACAGCTTAGAGAAGCTGTGGGCTGCACAGTGGTTGATGCAGAACAATATACAATAGGTAGCTCTGTGCTTATTAATTTAAATTCAATAATAGCTTCTCAATGCATGTATTTCTATATGATTAGCAACAATCATTTTCCTTAAAGTCTGCTCTGACATTGTGCTTTAAAGTTACCCTCAAGCCAAATTGATCACCCATCCATCTTGGGTTGTCTCTGGAGCACCTTTGGCTCTAGAGTGTGATTGTCTCCTTCAAAGTGTTTTCAGGATGGGGGTAACTGGGGAGAAGGAAGTTTTGTTCATTTGTTTAGTCAGGCATTGCTGCATCTGTCCACAGTTATGGGGAGAAAGTAATTTTTTGAGAAAAAAAATATCTCTAGGCAGGAAAATAAATAGGCTGAGTGGTCCACCTCCTGTTGTAGCCTTCAGCACAGCACCCTGTGTTTCAGGGGATTTATGGAAGGTTAAAGAGGCTAATTTGTTAACAGACGGTCAGCATGTTATTTCCAAGGACAGCCGCATCGCTGCTCTCAGGGATGCCTGTTTCCCAGTCCCATGCTGTGTCCATTAGACCGCTGTGCTCCTGACCCTGTGCTGGGAAAGGTCTCAGGGTACTGCTGGCCTGAAAGCTGATGCCAAATCCCAACTGCGGCAGTAGCATTCTGCTCACCTAAATTCCACCTGCAGCTGCAATTGGATACGGCATTCTTCATTTCCGAGGCTGAACTCTTGTTTCTGTGTTACCATGCGCTGCTAAACAGCTGCTGTGTTCCCCCCTGTGCTCCCCCACTCCCTCCCCACAGGTGGCTGCAGTTGATAATGTCTCATGTAGGATCAATCTTGGTCCCATTGAAGTAAGTGGGAATTCTGCCAGCGTGTCCTAGATCTGGCTCTGCATCCAGCTGGTAAAGCACTTCCAGCTCCTGCAGGAGAAGAGGTGCTCTGCTCAGCCTGCCTGATTAGCCACGTTCATTAGCAGAGGCGGGTGTCAGAGGGAGAGAAAGAACGAGAGAAACCCTTCAGCTTCCTTCTGACACCACAGGCTCGCTGAGAGCTTAAATGCAGCACTGGTTTGTGTGTGCTCAAGGAAACAAAAGCTAATTAAGCTGAAATCTGTCATTTTCTCTGTAAGAGTTTAGCAGGGTCAGACTTCAAGACAATTAATAATGAGTCTCAGGAAGATGCACACAAGCTTTTCTGTAGCTGCTCAGAAACATTTTCAGTGTTGATTGGCTTCCTGAGCTCCCCCTGCTCCACATTTTTTCCACGTGTGATGCCTCTTTTCAGGCTCTTGGAATCCAGGAGGGCTGTTAGCTGAGGAAATCTGTGCTTAAAGTAAGAGCTATGAGGTAAAATCCTGCCCTTCATGATTCGAATGAAGGAAGTGTTCTGGGACGTGCTCACACACAAAGTCCATGTGTACTGTGAAAACAAGCTAACAGGCTGTTCATAATAATTTATATTTCTGCAGCGTAAAGCACAGTTCAGGGGATACTTAGGGGTGCACCACTGTGTCTATGTAGTTTCTGTGCAGAGTAACAAGGGATAGTGTTGCAGAATGAGAGAATCTGCAGTTCCCAAGCACATTTCTGCAGGAATGCTCATCAAATACTGAACAAAAATGCACACCAGCATAGACAGGACAATTTATGAATTGCTAATACACATTATCTCCCTCCCTGGTTTTGCTTTAAATTCTTTATAACAATTTGTAACTGAATATGTAAACGGAAAAAGTTTGCAAGCAGTTTTAAGAATTGTTAGATGAAACTGAGGTGTTGTTAAGACAGGAAATGACAAATCTTGACTCTTTGGCCAAAGTTTGATTCTTTCCCTTGCAATAAAAGTGTTAATGACTATCCTTCTTAACATCTTCCAGTGTTGCAATTACATTTCATTACAATTACCTCTTCCAGTGTTAGGTGCATTTCCACATGAAGTAAGGAGCAAGCTGCTTCTCTGCTTCTCTCGTGGTTAGGTGGGGTTTTTAACTTTCTCCCAATAAAATTTGGCTGGTTTTTTTTCTTCTTCAGGAAGAAAACAACCATAAATACTCAGTGTTTGGACTGTATCTACTAACACATACTAGACTTGTTTGTCTCTGTGGATGTATCAATATAAGGGATTTCAAGTTGAGCACAGGTGTTGGCATGTGCAGCACTGAAACTTTTGTTTTGGCTTTGGAAGTTGACAGTTTGGGCGCACAGGACATGTTTAAAAAGACTCACATGAAAGTCATTGTTATTAAGGTTTATTAAGGAAACACAATGTTTTGTTATTAAATCAAAGTAATATACATTTGGGTGATGCTGCCATACAGGGAAGATGGGTAGCAGAATGAAATTGTTGCTGTTTTTAAGGAAAAGCCCTCAGATGTCAGCTGCCAAGGTAAATTGCTCCATTTCCCAAAGCACAGCAGTGGACTGAACATTTTTGATGAAAAGTTTTCCAGATTAGTAATAGGAAAGTTGAGGGAAACACTGATAATTCTCCTTTACTGAAGAGAAGACTAGAAATTCCCTGTTTCTTAATCTGATTCAAGTCAGATATTTGCTGCCAGGTCAGCAAATCATAATCATATTCTCAAGGAATGTACTATTACTAAAGTATGTTGCATGAAACAGGCTGTACTGGCTTCAGCTGGGGCATGTTGCATCTTTCACTTCATATTATTTTTTTTTTAAGAAATAGTAGAAGAGGAACAGGCAACAATCAACCCACATCTGCATATTGTTTTCTTTGCATCTTTTCATTCCACCTGGTAAGTGTTTTTACTTTATGTTATATTTTTATGTTATATTTTTCTCTTACTTGTTTCTGAAATGTCATATTCTCACATGGGGTGTATTTCAATGTGCATTCCTGATCATAGGACTTAAAACACTTTGAAGAGGGTAACAATGTTTTCACTTAATACTGTCTAAACTCCATCTTGTAGAGGTGCCTTTATTTCAGGAATTCTTAATTCACTTGTTGCATGCTTCATCTTCCCTTCTTTTCCATGTCACTAAAATGGCCTGTGAAGGTCCTCTTTAATAAATGAAAACGCTCTGGAATATGAGCAGTAGGAAGCACATGCTATTTTATGCACCAATGCAACTCCATTTTGTTCCTATTAAAAGAATTTTTTCATCATGAGAGTTCTTGTCCTTTTTCTCCACACACAACACTAAAACTTCTGGGTTTTATTTTGTAGCTTTTGTTGTTTGTGATATATGTTCTGCTTTTGTTTAGAATGGAAGGAGACCTTTTTATTCATAACAGAATGTAGGATTATACTAATGTATAGAAGTTATTTGAAAGAGGAAAACAATACTAAGAAACTGCCAGAATTTCAGACATAATTCGAGAAGCTTGTTTTATGCAATGTGCAACCAGTTGGTTAAATGAAGCAACAGGAACTCAAAGACCAGGGAAGTATGCGTGGAAGGCAGATGCATGTCTCATTCTATGTTGCATTGTATCATACACCATGGTTTTTCAAAGATTAATCTTTTCATTGGCATAATACATTTAATCACAAATCTGAACTTTGGCTGAGGCACACATATAAATAATAACAGGAGCAGTTTTAGGAACATAATGACGGCAATATATGTGTTAGGAAAGTTAAGAAGATTCAAGATTTAGTCTTCGTGGACAGTGATTTGGTATATGATGCTTGCAGGAGAGAGAAATCCAAAATGTGGACTCTTGATCATAGCTTTTGGGGAGCAGCAAGGGATAATGTGTGATGCACTTTTAATGACAGATCCTAAAATAAATTAGGACAAGGTAAGTCCTAAACTAGCTGAGTGACTAGGACTGTGTTGTAATGATTGTCATAAGCATTAGCGTTTCAAGGGTGGCAGAATGGATAAGAAATTTTACACAGAAATGAAAATTCTAATTTTTTTTTCCTTTCTCTTGATAAAGAACTAGTGGAAATGATAATGTGTTTTCTGGTTTGTATTATTTGGGGGAAAATACATCTGTGAATGTGCCAAGTGTCTGTTCAAAATAAGAAATAAGATATACAGATGTTGAGTATTTGGCCTGTGTCTTTGTAGATATTGTTGCAGAAGCACATTATTTAAAAGGAAAAAATAAAAATCTTTCAAAGCCTTTTCTGAAATGCTGTTTTATAGACCATACACAAGGATCTTATTTTATTACAAAAGATATTCTATCAAAGGCTATTGGCAAAAGCCATCATTATTTGGCTGTGTCATTTGTAGCTTTACTTCCTATTGAAATATGGGATCCATCTGCTCACTGATCACAGGATAACAGCCATCATTCCCACTTGCTTATCATAAATGATATATCTGAAAGTACCAGAAATGTGATGGAGTACAATCTCAACCCCTGGTCAGTTTCTTAAATCATTCATAGTTATCTTAATTTAGGCCAGGCTGATACGTCTCCAGCATATTGACTGAATTCCAGCTTCAGTAAATTCAGGTTGACCCACTTGAAATTTCCAATGCATGCCTAAAATTTCCATCTTCCTTCCTTTATTTATTTATTTATTTATTTATTTATTTAATAGGCTATTTGCATTGATGGTCCATTCTGGTGCTGTGTTGATACATGTGAATCTGGCTCATGTTTTGGCTTACTGCTGTGCTGTAAAGACTGCTTTGTTTAACCTTAAAATGAGTGTGTCACAGAGTTTGAAGAATCATTGCTATGAAATCTGGCACACATCGAATCCATCACTAAACAGCTACATGGAGTTGGTCACAGACTAAAAGAATTTGAATGTCACTGAGAAATGTAAGTTATTTGTCTGTTGCCACGTTGGTCTGTTCCCAAATTCCAAGATGCCTCTATATAAATTTTTAAAATAAGAAAACTTTATTTAGAGTTTGGCTTGAGAATGTGGAGTCAGCATCAAAAGTCTGATCTTCTGCACTCTGATAGGTAGAGTGATGTAGTAGTATACAGACTGAATTCAAACTGCAAGAAGGAAAGTTTCCCAATCCCTGGTGTGATTCATAGGTTATCTGAAACTTTGCCCTATAAATGGATCTCATTCAACAGCCATTATCTCTCTGTCCCTCTCCCCAGCCACTTGTCCAACCTTGCAAATATCCTGAACTCCCAGAATTTAAAATGGTGCTTTGAAGAATCTTTTGGATACACCTGTCACCAGCTTTGCTTCTGATAACTACTATCAACATAGCCAAAATTGTTCTTCAAAGTTTTTTCACTCAAAAACCTTCTCCTGATGAACCCACCCCTGAAGTGACAGTGAACATTATTTATGCATGAGTGACACAGAAATCTGCTGAGAATGGCCAAGTGCTGCTACCTGTGGTTCCCTGTTAACTGCACACAATGATCCCTCAAAATTGCCTAAATCACGTGTTAAGGACAAATGACTAAATAAGTCCCCTTTTATTATTCAAAATTCCTTTCAAATTAATTGTTTGAAGCGATTTAAGTGAGCTTGCAAGATATAATATACCTGGAGCCCCTATCAGCTAAGAGAACATTCTTCTTCCACCTTAAAGCAGTATGTGTCAGCAAAGTACGAATTATTTGTGCTACTGAGAGGTTGCTGCTTGGTGCATTCATTTAACACGTAATGCAGCACATGAGCATGCTCATAAATTCATTTTGCTTGAAAATGGAAAAAAAGCCCCAGAGATGCACATCTAATCCATGTGACTTGACCAAAGACACACTTGGTCTGCATAACTTTAGAATCCCATTTTGCTGTCTGACCTGTGCTAATAGAACTCTATTAAGTCAGTTGTCTTCTTGAAATCTTTTGACCTCTCCGTGATTAGTTAGGAGATGATGTAAGTGGCATTGAAGAAATGGGTTATAAGTCACAATCTGACATTATTCCTCACTAGGAAGCTTCTGCATCAGAGAATAGTTCAAATAAGGAAGCTTCTCTCCTATAGCAGCATTTGAAAATTCTTGGGCAAATTTTATCTGAATTTAAATCTAGAGTTAGCATTGTTACTTCACAAACTGTAGATCTATCCAATTTTAGTTTAAAAGCTTCAAATTGAACCATGTATACAGAAAATTAAAAAAAAAAAATCCTGCCAGTTACTTAAAAATATTTGCTAACTATTTAAATTTGTGACTCTTCCTACAGAATAATTTTAAAATGTGGTGTGTTTCATTATTTCATTATTTTATATGTCAAGGAGTCTAACGATCAAACAGCTCCTATGTTGCCTGGGATAATTTGGGGAAGAAAATAACAAAAAACTAGGCTCTCATTTGCTGATCAAAATGTAGCTTGCTCTGAAGCACTTTTTTTCATGTATTTGTTTATTTTTTCCTAAAATCAGTGCTTTAGTATTGAGCACAGTATATTTCTATTTGCTTTGGAGTGGAAGAATAAGAATCCAGTGGAATGATTTGTTGATTTACATTAAAACATTGCCACAAACTGTGAATTCAGTGCTTCCAGGGAGTCTGACTTCAAAGAAAAGATTTTCAGAACCATGGCATTAAATAATTGCTAGCATGATCATGGGGATTTGACAGAAATACTTTCCTTTTTCTTATTTCCAGCTAGGAAAACATGGCTAAGCATCATTCCAACTCTTTGTGGAAACAGATGGTTTGTGATAGCGAAAGACTATTTCAAACTGAAATATGCTCACTTTTTTCCTTATCATTCTTATCATTTTTGCCAACTGTCCTTCATTATAGTAATTTGTGTGCATATTTTCTATGGAGTCTTCTTTCAAAAACATAACCCAGACCTTTAACATTTTTTATGCTTCTGTGCTGGATCAAATCAAACCTGGGTTAGCAAAGGAAAGATGCTTGTATTTTCTGTGTGTGCATTTTGCCACCCTGTTCATATCATTTGAAAAATCTAGTTAAATCCACACAGGCTGGTTTCATTTGTGCATTTAACCTCTGCAAAGGTAAGACCAATAAAGATTATATCCAACTGTCACTGCGTTAGATCAAAATCTCAGGCTAAACACGTGGTACAGAAAGGTTTGGGTATATAACCCTTGAATCTGGATTTGTGGCATAGAATTTCTGCTCTTACTTGGTAAAAGATGTGACTGTCAACAGTGCAATTTTCTCAGCTTATGTAGCTGTGAGTCTGGCATGGTGACATATCAGTACATATAAATAGAAAAAGACCAGGCTTTAGTGTGTACTCTTTCCAAATGTCCACCGGTAACAGTGAATAATTTAGTAATTAGACATGTCTTTATCCAATATAGAACAATTTCAATAATTCCTACTATACTTGCAGGATAAATGGTGGCTGACAGAAGAAGCCTTTTTGTTGCTTGTTTTCTATAGGATAGTGTGGAATTGTAAAGTGAATTTCTAGTGAGCTCCTTTTACTAAACCCCTCAACTTCTGGAGACAAAGAACAATGTCAGGATGAGTGGCTAATGAATTTAGTATAGCAATACCTATGAGAATAAAAATCTCCCTTGAGTTAGTTATAAAAATAATTTTAAAAATAAATCTTAAAAGGACACTTTTAAGTTTATTTAAATATCCTCCTTTCTTTTGCCTTCTTTACCAAAATCCAGCACTGTGCTGTAATGAAAATAAAAAGAAAATCCTAAGAAACATATTAGATAAAAACATGGAAGCAGAAGAAAGACAAAAATATTTTTTGCTTAAGTTTTTTTTTTTCCTATGGTGGATTTTACCCTGGATTTCTGCTCTAGTAAATTGCTTGAGCAAGGAGGAATTGGTAGGGAGAGAAAATACTAGAACTCAGTAAGTTACTCAGAAATACAGTATTTCAGAGGAACAAATGGAAAATTCTGATTTCCAAAAGGAGTGAAATTTAACATTCATTATATTTATGTGTCATAATAAATAGCAAAATCTTTCCATTACTGATTCTGTATGGCTTTTCAGGCTGATTTTTATAACAAGGGAAAGCTTCTTAGTCAAGGATAGTTAATCTCACTCACAGATTTTTTTTATAGATCACAGGCAGGGTTTTTTTTTTCATAATTCATGTTATTAATGTAGATTCTATCTTCCACTGTGAACTTATACTAAGCTGAGTAACTATTTAGATAACCCTCAAAGGCAATATTTTCCTGCAGACATTTGACTATTGTGGAATCAATCATTAAAGCAATTTACTTTAGCAAAAAGAAAAAAATAAGGGCTATTTCTGAGAGTGGAGAAGTTTTCATTCCCATGCTGGTTCAGAATTTATTTGCCTATTATGATTCCATAATAACTTAACTGGTCCCATTCCATTCCTGATTCATCCAATAACTTCTTTGAAAGTTGGAAAGCTAATTGCAAAAGTGATTATTTATAATATCTGAGTGCTTTATTCAGGGGGCCCATTAAAAGCATAAACACTGGGGACAGAGAAAGGTTACAACTGTTTTAATGAAAAGAAACATATGAAAGTTTTATACAAATATCACTCCTAGACTTGTCCAGATTTTAAATAAAAACTTCTAATGAAAATAATGTTTGCCTTTAGAGTACCCAGTATGTTCTATTCTAACCAAACACGATTATTTTACTCCCAATATAGCTATTCCACTTTACTTGACAGTGTTATCAAGATTTCTTGTGGTATTCTGAAAATCAAATGTTTTCTTAAAGCCATGATGTTTAGTGAAGTACTGAGAATTTCAGCTTAGACATTAAAACAAAAAGAAGTGCCTCAAAACACACTACTTCATCTTCAAGTGATTTTTCTTTGGTTTGTGGTTTGGCCTTCTGTTTTTAAAGAAACATACCACTGATAAATCAATGTGATGACTATCTGGGATCAGAATATTTTACATTTGCACTGTTACCAATCTACTTTTATATGAATATGGCACCTCTGAGGGCCAGCAGGACAAGTGACATCCTACACCATCTGCTGTTCCCTTGGACAGACTGGATCATCCAGAAGTATTTTATTTATCACAGCCATGATTCATTTGTGAAATGATGAACTGTTTAAAAATCATGGGTTTTACTTTCATATGTTTCACTTTTTTCATGGTGTTTAAAAAGCCAAACCAAAACAACCCTTAGGTTCTCGTGCCAATTGTTAACAAAGAGATAGGCAACACTTTTGATTAGTTTTTTGTTGTTAAAATATGATATTTTGTTAAGATGGAAAAGCCTTGCTATTCAGCTTCAAACTATTTCAGTTTTAGTTTCACAAAAGATGATTTTGGATGGAAAAAGAAAAGAAAGCAAAGGTCTGTTTAACCCTCCTTTCTTTCTGCATATTGGTCTTATGCATTAATGCATAATGGTACCGAGGAGGGATGAGACCTCAGTTTAATCCATCTGCAACTGACAGACTTTGCATGTGTGCAGAGCCAAAAAGATGATTTGGAAATCTGAGTATTTCATATCTATGCCCTATGTGTGCATTCAGCTCAGACTAACATTTGAAATCATCCTTTGAGACACGATCATAAAGATTTAATTTCCAAAGTGTTGTTTTCATACAACTTGGAGTTTTGCAGGTTCTGTGAAACATTGTTTTCCTTTCTGATGTAGAATAAACTGTTGTGAACAATATCACGAGAGGCAATTCCAATCTCCCATATAGACACAATCCTGAATTTTTCCTATCCCCACTGGAATCAATTGTATTTTGGGGTATTCAGTGACTCTAAAGTATTTTTATAGTGAATTAATATTTTTCTAATAGATACAAACATGCTAGTGCAGTTTACTACATTTTTTCTTCAATTTAACTAGCACTCTAATTTTTATATCACTTGCTGTTCTAACCCCAGGCATTTATCTCTTTTTTTTTGCTTCCCAGCGTTTGGACAATACAGAACCTGAGACATTATATGAGCCTGTCATTATTTTATTTTGCAGTGCCAGGTCTCTGCTGTGTCAATAGACAGAAGTAGGGGACATGTGGAGGGAGTGAGGGATTAGAAACTTCTGTTTGGACTTGGGAGGACAAGGACGTTGCCTGAGGACAAAGACAAGGACATCCTTGATACTGTGAGGCAACCCATCCTTTCAGCAAATCTAAATGTTTTATGCTACGTCCCTCGGGCTACATCTGAGAAATAGTCAAGAGTATGGCACATAATGCCAGTATGATGTGAACAAGAATCCACATCTGGAATGTGGATGGCCTCCTGCAGAGTTAGGTAGCCCAGACATCTGTATCAGTATACATCCTGGAGCAAAAACAGACCCTTACATAGGGAATAGTGCAATGTCTTGACCTTGGAAACATTCATTATGGTTGAAGTGGGATTTTTTTAGACAGCGTGTTCTTACCAACCCTAATTTTTTAGTTGATGGGTAGGCCAGGGGATAGATTGTGTTTGATGTGGGGAAGAGGAAGCCATGGCAAAACTCTCCACTGAGCTCCTCCTGGGAGACCAGAAATGAATTGCATGTGAGCGATGCTAGTTACTCAATGAATAATTGGAAGGGCTTCAGATACAGCAGTGATGAGAGCACTGTAAGAACCCATGGAGAGTGTAATCATGAAGGTAACAAAAGATGGGGGGTGTTCAGCTTCAGAGCAACATGCCAAGAACATTATATAAGATGTTAAACTGGCTAAAATATCAACAGATCAAACTGAGCAAGGCTGAGACATAATGTCATCCTTCAAACTGCAGATTTGGGACTGAATTTACACTTAACAGTTTGAGGCTCTTCCCACTGAAGTCTGTGGCAAGCTGCCAGCTGACCACAGTGGGAACAGACTTAGGCCAGAAGCTACTGTGCAAGTAGAATTCACAAAGTGCTGAATCGATGCATTACAATTCACAGTTTGCATGCCAGAGAAAAGGGAGAAGGGCAGGGAGAAACCCACAAATATCTAAACCAAAGGACAACATACAATCCAGGATGGAGAGTCAGTGGCACCAGATAGTTGCAGATGGTAAGGTAATAAAAGATGGACTAGAGAAAAAGAATGAAAATGGCATCAACATCTACTTGTAAGAGAAAGTTCAGGTTCTCCAGCCAGTCAAGTGGCACAGCAAAGGTGTTCTGACAGTAGCAATGTGGTGCTGGAGCAGCCCTGCAGAGGACAGATTCAATGGAATATTGAAACCAATTCTACTTATTTCTGCTCATGTGGGCATGACTTGGAATTAAAAATATGCTGATTTGGTAGCATACCAACTCTTTGCTCTTGTGGATACTGGCTAACCACAGCAATCAGATGTAAACTCTGTAAATTCTGAGTAAAAAATTCTGCCTACCTGAAAGGAAGGATAGAGTAATGCAGGTTGGAAACCAATTGTAATAGTGAAGAAAACACTAGTATAAAAACAAAGGAATAAATCCATTTTTTTAAAGTAGAAAAAGTGCTAATGTAAAACAGAGCTCCTGCACTGATGTCAGCTAATGCTGTGACCTGCACTTGGGGGAAATCAGAAATGATAGAAACAACCTCAGTGCTCTGACCAAACAACAGATGACATGTAATGTGATTTGACTGAACAGTTTAAATTAAAATGTCACATTACCAACAACCTATGATTCTCTGAATGAATGCATTAGAAAATTATCACAGTGGATCTGCCTTGGAACACGGCACAACAAATGGAAATCACCACAAATGTAAATCACCAAGGACACTGCCATTGTTGTCACTAATTCCAGGCATTAGCTTCTTGACTTTGATGTGTGTTTGAGCTCTCCAGCCTATTAGCTTCCATCTCCGACAAGTGCCCAAGCATTCCTAGCAGCAGCTTTCCATGGAAATCTCCCTGGTATGTGCAGTCAGTGGAGCAGGAATCGCCCATCACTGGAGCATGTAATGGGGCTGCTGGAGCTAGTGCTGATCCACACTGTCCCTGCCAGGATGATCCTACCAGGATGGCACAAGGCTACCAGCTCTGGCAGCATCACCATGACAGCTCTATTTACTCCACTGTGGGGGCCAGTCTTTGCTCTGGGTCTCCTCTTTCATCAGAAGTGGGCTAGCACAGAATTTTGCCTACATAGAAACCACATGTTCCTACTGAGCTGTATTTTTATTAGCAACCAAAATTACTAGTTGTTTGTGTTGTTACTTTTGAACTTTGTTTTAGAAGAAAGTTTGTCAGCATTTTTGGTACAGAAGATTGAAAAAATATGGTGACTCCCAAATAAAATCAATTAGTTCATAAAGAATGCTTAATTTCTATGGTATGCACTTCCCTAAGGTAAGACATGCACATTAACCTAAGATAGGACATACACGTTAACCTCACTTTTGTTAACATATATATCTGAAATAAAATATCTCAGTGACTTGAAAAACAAAAGTTTTTATTTTAAACCAATGTGGTTTTTGAAATGTTTTTAATGCTAAATTTTCAATGCTGGTTCTTTTTTTCGTTACTTAGGACAGCACAAACCTGTCATATACTTTGATTAGAAAATTATTTTCAATATTTTTCTGTCTGGATCTGGGTGTGACAAGCAGTAGCAGAATTCTCATTAACAGAGTTTGTTCTATGGAGATGAACTGAACTCAACAGGCTTCAAATTTGTAACAATTTGGCTTTAATGAACTGAATGGTCTTTTTGCCATTTATCAGTTTTTGTGGGTAAGTAGGGGAAAAAAAACAACAACAAAAGCATTATTGGCTCTTCTACGCCCTGGATGAGCTAATATTAGTTGAAACTGAGGCACATTTCTGTAGTTATTGGAATATTGAATCTGTCTCTATAAATCTGAATACAGAAGCATGATGGACATCTATAAGAACAGCAGATAACAAGATGAAGATCAGAGGCTTGACCAATTGCTCCCTGATGTCAAACTGAGCACCAGCAGAAATAATCATTTTGGCATCAGACAGGAAAAGTCGAAGGTCAGGATTTAAAGCCATCACAGAAGGATTCTTCAAATAAGCCAAGTAGGTGCTTACTAAAGCATGATTATTTGTTGTGTTTAGGGATTCAGAGAAAAGCATGATGTGAATGGGAATGCAAGGTCTCTGAATAAAAACAGAGAGAACTGTCTTATCTGGAAAATCTTTCCCACAATAATTTTTTACTTGAACAATTCCATAGAAAGTAGGTGAGTAGGCTTCTCCTCTTTTCTACTTTTCTTCTCATCAGCTAATAAGATTTGGATTTAAAGGCTTTTCCTTTTCACAGTGAAATACAAACCAGTGTCCTACTTCTCTGAAAGCTGGATGTGCTGTTGAACAGGAAGCACAAAATTGCTCAAGTTCCAGCTTGTCAGATCAGAAACAATGTCTCAGTTTTTGTTCCAGCACAGAACACCAAATGTGACTCTGATTGCCAAGGATGTTCTGCTGTGGAACAGCAGCAAAACTGCTGACTGCACTGATATCCCCCAGCAGAAGGTGGTGTTTATTTGTGCAGTCCTGCTTCTTATCAGTCAACACATCAGTGCCAAGCTGAATGGAATCTTGGATAAAACTCCTGAATGTACAAATCTGTGCTTTGGATGCTGGTTTCCACAGAACCTCAGAATATCAGTTGTTAACCTGACAATATGAATAAATTGTCATCTTTTGTAAGTCCTCTAAGTATCCACATTCTATTAATAGTTGAAATGTGAGCTTGCTACATCTGCTTAATTCAAAAAACTGCTATCACACGTTCCTCAACAGCTCCTAGCGTATTTGTCTGTCAGAATTACTGGGAGAAATGGAACAGAATAGAGGAAATTAACAGTTCATGCAGTACAGTTTACCTGTGTCTGACATCAATCTTCCTTCTGGCTTTTGAATAAAAATAAAGCAGTCCTAGAAACATGCCATTGCTTAGGGGTTAGGGGTAATGAGAAAGCAGATCTAGCTCAGATTAAAAATGGTTGGAGTATTAAGCATCAAATCTGATACTGAAACACGGTTGTTCAGTGATAAAACTTTGCATATGAATTACTTATGCAGTTATCCCTCATTCCACAGGGTGCTTAGGAGGGAGGGGTGGGGCTGGAGTAACCTCAGACTGCTTCTGGAAGACAGGATAAACTTTTGAGGTCAGAATGAAAAGCTTTGCTCAAGCTGTTGTTTCTATCTTCAGAGTTTGCTTGATTCACTTCCCCTGCCTTACAATACAAATTAATGTGTATATGTGTATGCAAAGTGTGTAATCAACTGGAGGTTTCAGAGGTTGAATGTTTTGCCAAGTCTTGGGAAATGCCTCAAGTTTGTTGCTTCTTCAAACTCTAATGCCATCAGAGGCAATAAAACAAATTCCCTGTACATGTAATAGGGGCAAAAGACATGCTCAGAATAGCTCAACATTGAGTGCATTGAAAGCCAAAGATTAAGAAGGGAGAAAACGAGACTATAGAGACAGCAATTGGAAAGATAAATAGAGAATGAGACTGCCACAGGTAACATTGACTATGCCATCAACCTTGTCCTCAAACTTGGTACAAATTTCAATTAGGGATATAAACTTTTAGATCCTTGAGAACAGCTTTCTGATTTCTTACATGCCCATGTGATGTCCATGTGGAGCCCATCCTTGAGTATATACAAGCTTTCCATTTCTATCTTTTAAAAAAAAAAATTTCCCTTATTTTTGCTCCATCTCTCCCCCCCACCCCCTCCACAAACACCTTACAGTATATTTAGCACATGCTGCAAACCAAGGGATGAATCTCCAGAAGGACTTGAAAACCTGCTACTTCTGTTGACACTAGCTGGAGGGTTCAAATGTTCTGCCAGCAAAGTTCCTAATGTTTTTTAAAATTATCAAATAAAGTAAGTTTCCCATTTGAAGTAAGCAAGGAAGTTTCCTGATCCCTTTCCATGGCTTGCTGTGTTGTCTATTTAAGACACCCAAGTTAGAGCTGCTGGATTCCATTGCATGAAACGAGTCATTGGGGTGAGGTATATAATGGCAGAGGAACTGTTTTAACAGAATAGATCAAAAATCCATCTTATCCAGCATCTTGTCTTAATTCAGAACACTTCAGAAGAAGGTGCTAAACCCACTTAGTGCATGTGATATTATACAACAGGGGATATTTCTTCCTTACCCCATCTGGTGATCAATTTATACCCTGAGGCCTATGGATTGAATTCAGATTGGAACTATTCAATACTTTCATTTTTAAGATACAGAAAGAATATATTTTTAAAAGCTGCTGCATCTGACTGCCAGACACAGCAAGTCTGTGTTTCAAGCAAATATCCTGTAGCATTTTGCTAAAAAAAAAAAAAANAAAAAAAAAAAAAAAAAAAAGTGATCAAAACACAAGCACACAAACAATAAAAACAAAATATGCCATCAAAAAATCCAGCCTCAAAGCAGAAATAAGATCATGGAGGAAAATAAAATAACTTAATAACCTTTTAATCAAAATTTTTACTAGTTTCTGCGATTATATTTTAAGCCCCTCCCNTAAAAGATGCTTTTGTTTGAGCAATTCCAGGACTAACTTCCAATCATTTCATGCTGAAAGCTCTGAATCGTGTTCTTTTAACTGATGTTGTGACACTGAAATTACGCATGTTTCCACTACTTGAAAGAAGAATAAAGGTTAAATGTCAATGGAGTTATACTTATTGGGTAGAATCAGGACGTTAAATGTGGGGATTTTTTTCTCATTATTCTGGGGCCAAAAATTCAGCAATCTCTTGTAGTTGAGGGTGCAACCTGCTCTAAGGTCTTCCTTCCTTTGTTCTTTGTCACTAGGAGTTTCAAAGGAGTGGAAGGATGATTGTGATCTAGTTCCATTCAATTCAGTACATGGTTCCCAGGTCCCAACATCACTTTTGAAAAGACTGTTCATCAGTTTATCCAAAAGGATGTGTTCCCAAACTGCACTTTAATGTTCATTTTTACAAGTTACTGCAAATGCTTTTCTTAAGAGCGTGTCCTAAAACAGTGTCCCAACCCACAGGAAATTCTGACATTTTGACATTTGTTTTCCTTCTGAATTGTTGCATCAATATATCAAGCAGTTTGAAACCTTATGTCAAACAAACTGCTGAAATATTTCTGTCCTGACCTTATTAAAATGTATTAAGGTAGATTGCATTTTAAAGGTTATTTAGCCAGATAAAGCAAGTGTTCTGGGTAGCCTCAGATCCTTTTGAGGCACATCCTCAAAAAAATAATTGTTGATAAAAATGTCATGTTCCTATGAAATTTTCAAGCTCATCTAATCAATGTTTTTGCTGGCAAACTGTTCCTTCAGGAAAATCATAATACTTCTTCTGTAGCTGATCACTGTAGTGTTGGACTGTCAAACTATGGTGAAAAGGAGAAAATTTATATTGCTATTGTCGTGGATGTTCTTATTAAAATACAGATCACTTGAAAATTGACTAATCAATCATAAATCTGAATAGTCACATCAATTAATATAGTCAGGACTTGATTATTCTTGCTTAACTGTTTCATAAAGTAGCAATGTTGGTGATATCCAATGTGGTTTGCAACTGAAAAGTATTTTGCATTTATCTGAATTGCTGAAATGTTAGTCCAAATCCCACTGAAAAAGAAACTATGCTAAAACATAAAGCCTTTCAGCTAGTTGCAGAAGATGTCTTTCAGGATTTTTCAAGTGACATGTGAAAATTTACTTACTTTTAAGACTTCTGTTCTGTATGATGTAATGCATTTGCCTCATGCCATTACAACCTCCATGGCATCATTAGAAATTAGCAAAGTAGGAAAAGATGAGATTTGCTCTCAAGCCCTACAGCTAGGTTTTAAACAACAGGTAAAAAGTATATGTGGTCCCACTGAAATGAAAATAAAGAATGACACAAATAGGAGAACTTTGCTCTCCAGAACTAAGTACCATGAAGGTGAGTGTTAAAGGAGGCTGAATATTCAGGAGCAATCAGCACAGCTAACACAACTTCTGCTGAAAGCAAAGCAAGCAGGTTTGACCATAATCTCTCATGTCCTTCCCAAATAGCAAAGTGTCAAAACTGTAAACATGGTCTGTGTATCTCCATATTTCACCAACTCAACGTTTATCTTTACATTCTAGCAGTAATTTTGAACAAGCCTTCTAAAATTGCAGTGCAATTTCTTGAGGGGGAATAAGTTATAGATAATGTGTTATGTACTGGAGTATTCCCACATGGGATCCTCCATGGCACCCACTTATGCCATGTGCAGTTGGTGTGATCTGGAAAATGCAGACTGCTTGCCAGCAGGCATTCCTGGTCATTCAGGTCTGGGCAAAACTGCACATCATAGAGAGGGCACATGCTTTGATTTATGTCTGAGATACTCTTATAGTCCATTACTCACACACCTTAATAGCAAAACACTGCATGAGCACACGTGTTGGAGGATGGAACTCATTTGCTGCACAGTCCAAAGGGGAAGCATCAAGTTTTCTGGGCTGATATTTAGTACTTGAACAATGTAAAACTCTTGTGTCAAAACCAAGGAGCTGGAATGACTGTCATTCAGCTGGTGTCAGTTTTGCTCTGGCTTTCAGGCCCTTTCTGTAAATAGATATGTTTTTGTGCAGGATACATTTGATACTCCAAACATGTCACCTCTGTTAAATACAATCCAGGAGAGAAGGCAGAGAGCCTAGGTGTTTTGGCCAGCCTTGAAATTAAATGTTTAGCTCAAAGTCTTCCTATTTTTAATTTCTTTTTTTTTCATTTGAGAAGGTTGAAAGTCAAAAAGCTGACACATTCCTGGGGACTGCTGAGTCAGTTGGAATGTTACTGAATTATGTTCTTGAGTCTAGTGAATTAGAAGATGTGGATTAATGGCACCCTAAGATCTTCAAAGACTGATTTACAGCTAATAGTTTATAGCTGTATCTGCTGATTCAGCTTAAAGAAAGTTTCCTGGTTTGAGTCTCAAAGTAAGATATTTAAATATGCATTTAAAATTAATTCAATCAAGAGGCTATTGCTTCCCTGTGACTTTAAACTTGCAAGGTAGGACCTTTAAATTATAAGGCTGAAGGGATATCGGATCTAATCTCTTTCCTGTCCCAGTGTTTAAAGTTGTCCTTTAAGTTTGTACCAGTCTGAAGCTGAGTGCTCAAACCAGCAACTTAAATATTTTTAATAATATTCTGCCTGTAGTATACCTTTATATGATATATCTGTATTCTACCATAGAGTACATTAAAAAAAATTTAAAAAAATAATAAAAAAGCAAGCTCAGTCATTTCTGGAGATTATATTTGATGCTTAACATGAGTTATTGACTCTTATTAAATCTATACAACACTGCTGTATTCATATTGTTTTCTGAAATTTCTCTGGACACAGCAAAGCTTTAGGTATATACAGCTTCTGACTGAACTAGAAGTATTTCAGCAGCTAGAAATAATCATGGAACAGAGGCAGAGAAAAACTGAGTTAAATTTACCATAAATCCAATTGTGAATCAAAGACAAAAGCAGAGCTAATAAAGTGTTGGAGAAAAAAATCCATGAAATAAGGAGAGTTTACACCACTGCAAAATCTGACCCTTAATCTACTTCATTAAATAGTGCAGTTTGCTGCCATTGGTCCCACATTACAATCACATTTTTCTTTCTATCTAATTTGCTATTATGATAAATTCCTAGTGCTTTTGTTATTAACTATTTATTAAGGATAAATAGATCTTAAGTGAACTCCAGGAAGGGACTGCTGAAACTCAATTTTAATGTAATGAAGTGGTATTTTCTTGCTTGCTTTCTTTTCTGAGTTAGTTCACTTTATCAAATAGTTTGACTGTATCTTTCTGTCTATCTATCTATCTGTCTGTCTGTCTGTCTAATCTGAATGAGGGTTCATTACATGATGCTCAATCTTTTCATTTATGAAATAAATAAGAAGGAAAGAAGAGGAAGGAAAAGAAAGAAAGCACCACAACGTTACAGCAGTCATTCAGGTTTCCTATTAGATTACTTACATGTAAATATACAAACTAAGCCTGCTTTATGCTTTAATACCTATGAAAAATATTATAACTGCCACAAAAGTCATAAAATTCTTTGTCAATACATGGGAAGTGTGAGGAAAGACAATGCAAAAAGTGAGAGAGAACTGCAGAGAAAACCGGGACACAGTTCTAACTTTTTAATAAGCCTCACAAATCACTTAATATCCTTTAAACAATGGTCACACCTTGGACTCCCGTTGAGCCCGCTCCCCACTGATATTGCCAGTGCAACACCTCTTATTCCTTTATTAACCTCACATTTTATGATCTGTTAGTCAGGGACACACAATTGCTTCAGAAGCCATAAGCACAGCACCTGCCCAAGCATGAGGTATCTGAGTGCAGAGCAGGACGTGCTGCCTGCCGTGGGGATTCCAGCATCCTGGGGCAGCCAGCAGAGCAGGAATAGCCTCAGTGCTCAAGGGGAGCACACTTGTGGCTGGCACGTGGCTTGGCAGAAGAGTGAGCAACTCCCGGGTTCAAACAGTGGCAAATTATCTAAAGGGAATAGAGTGTGAATTTGTTATGTGATCATGTAATGGAAGGGCCTCTCATGATACAAATCTGCAAGCCACGGGGTCAGGGTTGTGAATACTAAGCCCAAATCCCTGTTTCATGGAGCAGTACTGTAGCTTTTGACTAAGTAAAAATAAACTGTGAAAGTTCAAATGAGTCCTCTTATTTAAAGCTCAGGCGAGATAGCTTTGATATCCTGAATATTCTAGCCACCAACCATTTCTGTAAAGGAATGTGTTCCAGCTTTGAATGCCTCAGTCCTACCTCTCCTTTCTCAGATACTTGAATAACTCCAGCTATTGCTGAGATGTTGAATGAATACTCTTGCTTGAAGACAAGTTATAGGAAATAGCTTCTTGTCAGCCATACATTGGAAAGGACCTATCTCCTGTTCTCCTGTCCTTTTTTTTTTTTTCTTCGCCCATTAGTATAAGTGTCCTCTGAAATAGCATCATGGTTCTCTTATACAGGATAATTTTAATTAATGTTGTGAATGTGAGGCACACTTCCATCTGTATTCTTTTTTAAGACAAAAGTATTGATGAAAGGCCAGAAAATGGGGGCAGAAAAGCTGAACAAGCTCCACTATTGGTATTTGTGTTATGCAAAAATGCAAGCCCTCTGCTCCAGCCATGGTTTATAATGGCATGACTGGTGAGACACAGCTGTGTTAATGTGTGAAGCAGGAGAAGGCTGAACTCTGATCACCCCAGCTCTGCCTGTCCCTGAGAAGTCAGTGTCTGAGAGCAGGGCCTGGTGCTTCCTGCTGGCAGTGCAGCCTGCACCAGGAGCAGCCTGCAAGCAGGAGTGACCTTGTGTCACCCTTCATCTGCTATGAGAGGCAACCTGGCACCCACCTTGCAATCTGAGAGCTTGTTTGCTCCATGCAACTGTTCCAGCAATTCTGCTCAGAAGCTGCTGTGTGTTTCCTGCTCCCAGCATGGATCCTTCCTTACCTGTTCCTATTCTGCCCAGAATGCCTAATGACAAATTGTATAACGCAGAAATTTCAAAGTCATTATTTCTTGTGGATGAAACCAGAATGATTTTTAATAGAATTGATGTTATATCCTGGTTCAGAAGTTAGAAACATGTGAAGACAAAGGTTTTCCAGTAGTAATGTTTTGAATGGTTTTTCAATGGAAACACTACTGCCCTGTAACCAATAAAAGAGTCCATTTAGTTTCTGTCTTTTTGAGAACCCCTTACCTGACTTCAATTACTAAAGCACTCTGAATGAAATCCTGGTCTTTCCTGAAGCTGTTAGCAGCACTCCCCTAGACTCCTCCAGGGCCAAGATTCCACCCTCTTCCTCACATTCCTACCTTGGCCTCCAAGCTTTGTAGCTGAGAAATTCATAACTGAATTGCTCATCTCAGCCCAGAGGGCATGGCTGTTGACCTCACTTTTACACAGCTGGTGTGGAATACAAGGACATTTCAGGAAATTTCATCTGCCAGGAGGTGCTTTCTGCCACACTATCTATCACCTTAACAACTGCAGGGGAGTGAGTACATAATGTGCTTGACATTAGCACCTGTTTTTATAACACTCCAGTTAAATACCAGAGGCCAAGACTACTGGGTTTTATTCAAAATACTACTTTACCATCAAACCAGATTGTTTCCCAGAAAGTGCTGGAGAAGGAAATGAATTCCCAAAGAGAGTCAGCCTCTTTAATCTAGTGGTGTGATTGCTTGTGAAAAACTACTGATTGCACATCGAAGTTGAAATTAGTCGTGTTTAAATGTCACTGATTGGAATACCTGATTCTGTAAACCTAGATGAAGGAAAGATTGACAAAATATTCTAATCAGGAAAGCAGAGCATTACATTAACTTAATATTCTAATGTACTTTATGAATTATACAAAGGATAATTAATTCTACTCTAAACCAAATCAGTAGTGACAGTGGATTTTTTTAGTTCTTACTTTGTGTCTGCTTAAAAGTCTGTGTGGTAATGGTAAAATCCCTTTTCAATCCTTCATGGTAAGACATCCAAACCAGCTAATTACTTAAACACATACAAACTACCCCATTTTCACCAAGCCATGGAGGCAGCATCCTCATCTCAGAGCAGTCAAGCAAGGGCAGCTGTCTATTGGCTCCTGGACCTATAACCAGCAAGAGGAGTTATGATCATGTGCTTCTATTGTTCACTTTACTTACAAATTGCCCTGCCAAGTCCACCATATCCAACTCAAGCACAGGTTTTTCTTGTCATACCTTATATTTAGCATTCTGGTAACTTTACCACAATGCTAGGGAATTTTTTCCAGTGACAAATAACCTTAGTGTTTGTACTGTATCCTAGTGTCTGGTCCTTTGCATTATGGCATTAATGTACTTGCCTTATAAATAGAATACCTTAATTTAAAGCTCTGATTGCATTGATAATTATGGATCATAGTAACACATAGGTTTTCTGGTTATTAAGTTGGATAGGGCTTGCATTCCTAATGCTGTTTCAGTATCAACTTGCAATGAAAGAACCTTCACCAGTCCATAACTGTCCTGTTAGTAAAAGCTTGATACATCTACGCTAGTGCTAGATTGTTTATGTGCTGTGTTCTTCCCACCATTAAAGAACAGAAATACAGCAAAGTCACCTTACTGCCCATATTTTAATTTATTTTTTAAATGTTAGCCTTACATTATCTTTTGTATATATACCATTTATGCATGATAGAGCAGAAAAAGATTAGATAGAAATCTAATTTATTCCTTACTAAAACATGTGGCATGAGTGATAGGGCACTGACCCCAGGATTTTTATGAATAGTCAAACTGCACCTTGTCCTCACTAACAAATGTCTCTGAATTCACATTCATGGTAGTCTATTTGTCTACATAGCCTGTCATGTGTGATTTTTAGATTTTCCTTTCTTATTTTTCAAGTTAAATGCAATACTAGGAAGCTACCATACCTGTACAGGTAAAAACAAACACATAATTTTGGTGTTATAGATGAATAAAACAGGTATAAGATGACCCTCTTCTTTGTCTGGCCAAGTTCACCCAGTCTTGTGATTAAAATATCTCAGAGAATTAAACTGTCAAGGAGTTCAGCAGCAAGATTTGTTGCCTCTTCATTACTTCACATAATTCTTAAGCTGAGTATTGGCTTAAATACAGGTGTTTGTGGTTGTCAATCACCTTGGAAAATAAACCTCCAGGCCAGTTTTCACTGGTTTGTTGATGGGGTGAGCACATCTGCCTGCAGCCACCAGTTAGCAAGCACATGTAATTCAGAAGAAGCATTTGCTATTGTCTATGTTGGAGCATTAAAATTACAAGCATTTGCAATGTTGGAAAGGTTTATGGGCAGAGGAGAGAGGTTCAGCAAATTATTTCCCAGAGAAAACACTTAATGACATTTTTGGTGTTTAATATTTCTGGTGTTTTTCTAAGGTATACAGTTCTTTATTTTGTGTCTCAGAGACCTGTAATCCACCCCAGAAAGTTTAACAATGCCTTAGATATGGAACAATATTGGAGAGAATAACAAGCTGGTACCTGAGATAGGGAAACTTGATTTCTGCTTCTGGAGCAGGATGACCTATAAGTCAGAGAGCAGGGACCAAAATTCAGGTCTCTACTTTGCCCAATGAGTGTCCAATCACTCTTGTTCACTGGACCATGAGTCTTTTTCTAAGGAGTGGAGCAAAGTCAATATTTTCACCTGAAACACAGTTTCACAGTTATTATCTGGGCGAGTGAGAGGTGTGGATCTGAAATTAATAATTTTTGAGAGAAGATGAGCTTTGAACAAAGGTTTTCTGATACCCCTGTGAAATATCTGGACAGGAAGGTAATGTATAGAAGAGATTACACTGTGCTTTAAGAAACTGACAACTTGGGTGTCCAGCCCCAGGAGAGAAACCCAAACTCTGAACTCTGAAAATTATAATGAACTTCATCATGAACCTAGAATATGAGCCTCCTCAGGAGGCTCTGGTGGTCTCTTTCTAAATCTCTTGCTGTCTGTTTTGGCTGATGATCTCAGGTGGATTTTGGACTTACCTTGAGGAGCACTGTACACAGAACTCAAATATCTAACCAAAGTCTTGCCAGAGACTGCATCATGGGCACACACTTAGAAGTTAAGTATTGTACAGAAGTTAAGTATTGCAGTGATCCGAAGTTAAGCATTGGATCAGCACATGTAGAATTTCTAAGTTCCTTTGCAGATTCAAATTTTAACTTAATTTCTCAATTTTAACATTAATTTCTGAAAACTGGTCATCTGGAGCTCTTCACATTATCCGTGGAGACAGACATGCAGTTCCAGGGGACAGTGACCTTATCCCAGGAAAGCTGTGCTATGTCAGAATCAGTTTCTTAAGGAAATATTTCCTGTTTAAATGAGTCTTCTTTCTGTTTATGTGTTTTTGGTGGCTTTCATTATTATTCGTATCCTTATTGTTGTTATTATTTTTATATTTTTTAAGATTACAAAAAAAAAAATCTGTTGACTAGAGGAGCATAAGGGATCAATTTAGACTGAATACCTACATTTTTGTAGGTGGGACCAGTTAACTGAATCCTTCATTACTTACTTTCCCATCTGTAAAATTAACTGTTCTCTGCCTCACCAGAAGGCTATAAAGCTGTATAAATAGAAGATTGAGAAATGTTCAAAAATTGAGGTTTTCCATAATCTATAAACACAGAAGTCAGTGGGAATTTTGCTACCGACTTCATTTGTGCCAGGATTTAGCCTGAATAATTTAACTTTTATTTGGTGGAAGATTTTATGGGTTTTATTCATTTTTATGTTTGAGTATACATGCAACAGGTAAAGAAGTCAGTATTTGATGGCTTTCAGAAAAGCAGACTGTCTTATTATGAACTGCTTACTAAAGACAATAATGGAACTCTGAATAACAAAGAAAGCTTAAATAACCCCTTGACCATATCGCCTGTATTATGTTTTATAACATTTCTAAGTATGATCACTTTTGCAGCCACAGGCTGTGTGGCTCTCACATGGGGGCTTCAGCTATTTAGAGATGTATGGATGTATATAGCATGTTGTTTCCCTGAATGTCAGCTACTGCGCCACTAGGTGCACACAACTGGAGAAAAAAATGTTTCACCATTATACAGGAGTGTGATAAATTCACAGAAGAGTTTTGGTCTTGAGAATTTCAAAATAATAACAGCGTTTAAACCATTCTTGTATTTCCTTAAGCAGTAAACATGCAGAGCAGACATGCTTGTGTTCTGCCTACTGTCATCAGATGCTGGAGCAGTCCCCAGTTCCTGCACCGTGCTGCGTGCTCAGATGCATTCCAGCTCCATACCATGGGAGAACACCCATTTCTCTGCTTAGGCACAGGAATGGGCCAGCAAAGCCTTTGGTGCATGCTAAATAGTTGTTTGGCCAACAGCATATGGACCCAGACTTTTGTGTCAGAGGTTGTTTTCTTTGTAATAAAAGTCAAGTTTTTGCAGACTGGCCAAATTTGGTACTGTTGACTGATGACAAACTGATGACTTCTCCTGTCAGCCTTTCTCTGAAGTTTCTGGAGAACTTGAAAACGAATAAGTATTAAAAAAAAACAGGGCATATGAAATAGGTTAAGATATGAATTCTCTGGTGCAAAACCAGAGTCTGCTGAGCCGTAGGAATACCCTGTCCATTAGCTCTTTCTATGGCTATGGCATTTGTTCTCTGCATTTGAAGGATGATATCTTACCAAAAATATGGGTCATGCACCCAAAGTCTTGCAAGGTATCTAGAGGTAGTCTAAATATTAATTATGCATTTTAGCAGACAATTTAAATTGTCTGATGGAATAATAGGAGTACCTTATGAAATGATCAAAAAAGCAAAATGTCCCTTTTACCTTGAAACATTTCCCAAAAGACCTTGTGAGATAATAAGACTTTGCTTTCACAAAGAGGAAAGGAAAATAAATGTTTATATTTTTCCAAACATAGAGAAATTACTTGTCTCCCTACAGAACTCAGCAGAACTCAAGGAATTTAAAAGGCAAACTCCTCTCCTGGAGCTCCAGAAAAAATATATTTCCTAGCTGACTATAGTTTGTCAGCTCTGACCTCCAAGCTTCTGAATGCTGTGTGTTTTGAAGCCCTCACCATCCACAAGAGAAAGACTGGCAGAGGGAGAAGTGTGGGTTGCTAGGGGAGTTCTATGGCAAAAAAAAAGACCACATGCTAACTGTGAGTGAGAGGGTAACCCCTAAATCACACACTGGAGTGGGACCAAATTTCAGCTACTTATGGGTCAGTAGAGCAGAATAACACTGGCAGCTTTAGAGAAATCTCTGGTGCTTGAGTGGATGTGAAGTGGAAATAGCACTAATTTAAAGACTGAAAAGCTTTTATCTTTAACCTCTTGTTTACTGTTGCAGTAAGTCCAAATCTTATCCAAGCTGAAAGATGACCTTAATGTAAAACACATGTAGTTATTGGAGGATGATGGTCAGTATCATCATGATAGAAACCCCTACCCATGACTCAGTGAAATATTAAACCTGGCTGAGCTGTTCAAGCTGAGCCCATTTGCCTGGAGTACCCAGAAGTTCTTTGTCCAGCAATAAATTAAGTAAATATTTCTGTAATTGCCTATGCCTGTCATGTGAAAGCCTCTAATCCTCTGCACCCTTCTTTTGCAAAATGTGCCCCTTTTTCCGGACATTCTAAATGTCTGCAATGTAAAACTGGAGAACATTCCCAGAGTTATGTGTGAGCCTTAGATACATCTCCACTCTGCTTTATACAGTGCAGGAATATATTCTGAAGTGCCTATGGCTTGTGATATTTTGTAAACTGAAAAATTCTTTTTTAATGTGGTAAGGCTAACCTAGTTGAATTTTTATGCTGACATCTGTCAGTGACATGAGTCTAGACTGTCTGGTAGCCGTCCATTATGCATACATGTTGGTAATAATAAAAAATGATCTGTGTGTTTGGCCCAGGAATGAATGCACATATGGAGTCTGTGGGCTTAAACTTCAGTCTTATGTATTCTGAAAAGAAAGAACAATTCAAATATTCATGAAGATTCTCTAAGCTTTCCAATGTTGCTGTGGGAGAGCATAATTTTTGTTAAGATAAAAAAACCAAACAGAAATATTGGATGTGAAAAACTATTTTAAATGGTATTTTATTTTTTTCATGCCATATTCCTAGAGAGTTTATACTAAGGCAGCTCCCTTCTTTCTGTAACCCTATAATGATTTTGGATTTTCAACCAGGTTTAAATAGTAGCCACTATTGTCTTCTAGTAATTGAAAAGAAATGGAGTCACAATGATCAGGGTGAAAGAATTGTGCAATAACTCAACAAAGAGGGGTAGGATCCTCTCTTTACTTAGCAGAAAAGTGATTTAAAAGCTGTCTGGTTCACATCAAAATGTCATCCACAAAACTGATTCATTCCACTTTCTAAATTAAACAGAACTAAGGGGTTTGTTTTTTTTTTTTAATTTCTTTTTTTTTTCTTTTTACAATGTCCAAGCTACTCACATAGAATGTTTTACAATGGTGATCAAATCTGATGCCCAGAAAAAGCTGTGGGAATTGAAGCCCATGAAATCTTGTTTCAACTCTTTTATATTTGCTGTCGGAGATGGATATCATTCCCAAAAGGAGAAGGGCGTTCCTTTGGCTCCTGTTGTACTGCTGATCCCTCCCTTGTGTACTTGCCTCAGGAGAAGCAGGAATAATTGTACAGCTTAGCTCTCCACCAATGATCAGTAAAAGCATTTCCTGGTCATCCCTCTATAGTCAGTAACAGCACAGTTTGGGAGCCTGTTAAAGTAGGACGTTCCTAAGCTGGACAAAAAGGAGCAGTTATCTGCCCCAAGACCCTTATTATTGTGCTTTTTAATAATTAAATAGTCTGTTGGGGCTTTCAATCCTCTAGCACTTTGCTTGGACTCCAGATGGTAAAGGTAATAATTCTACAGTTTTGAGGAAGGAATGAGGCATTTGTCTGGTAACAGATCTATCTGCTATGGACAGCTCAAGTGTTCACCAGAAACTTGCAACAGCACTTGAAATTAGGGACGAGAGTAAATACCTAAAAGCAGAAGATGCAAGAGCTCTTTGCTTTATTTAGGGCTTGTGATGCATGCTGAGTACTATTTTCTTTAAAATTAGGCCACTGAAATCATGAGGTGTATTACTGGAACATAGTATTACTTCTTGTGGAGAAGAATCTGACTCATGGTTTAATTTTTGATTGCTTACAATAAAAAGAAATTATCTACATCTTCTGATCATTCTTTTTCAAAGCCCTATATTCCATAAAGAGGATTAGCAATGTTTTTTATATTCAGTTAAATATTTTAGTTCGTTAACTTTTACTTACAGGGATGTTCCTCTTCTACACTGGCTGCACATAACTTTTGCTTAGTTTTTTTGAGTTAGCATTGGATACCTTTTCTAATTCTCATCAAAAAGCTATAGAACTGTTTTAAAAGTAATTTTCTAAAAGTATACTATAGAAATATAGTGCAAATAACTGTGATTGCCCAACCTGAGTCTATTGCTCATACTCTGCTGAAAGAAACTACAAAGGAAGGTTGTGTTGTAGAAATGCAATAGTTAAGCCACCTATGAGAGTATGGGCTTTTCTAGCAAACTCACTGAGAACTATGTCTTGGAACTTGGGAATGTTTACATTTAAAGAAAGTGCTGTGGTCACTGTCAACAAAACTTAGAGCAATAGTCACTGTGTGAACCAGCACAAAGGAAGCAGTCAGATAACCCTGAAACACTGCCTAGCCCAGATGGGTGGTCTTGTAGATTGTCACTTGGTTTGCCCTTTCTGTTTACATCCCTTGGTTATTTTTTCCATTAGAGAAGACCTTCAGATGAGGGGCTGATTGGTGTGTTTTCTTAGTTTGGTGCACATTCATCATGTTCTAAATATTGATTCTGCAGCTAGGGTCCTGTGTCACTGAAATGCTGGTTACTCATAGAATCAATAAAGAATATTTTTGTTACTAGGCTGAGAGGATTTGGATGTCATTGACAAGCCTTGAGTTTTCACTGCTATGGCTATCACTATTTGAGACAAATTTTCATGTGAAATACCTAGTTTTCAAGATACTGGCATGCTGAGAGTGAATGTGCTGCGCACAGAGTTGAGGGAGAAGCACCTTTTTTGCCCCTCAGGCTGAAATCTCTTTCATCTGTTTCATGCTACTGCAGATTTCACAGAGGCTTTGGGGAACAAAGGGACTACAGCTCACACCCTATGATAGACAGCAACCTAGGACAGCACTCGCACTCACACTCACACTCACTCATCTAACATTACATTTAGGAAAGATTGCTTCCAGCTTGGACCCCCAAATGTTTCCATTGGGAGACAGAGATACTCCATTTGTGTAGCATTAGAATTTGGTGCATTTGCAATCACTGTCTAATGAGATAAAATACAACCTGAAGGTCCAAATGGGTCTTGGATATACGTACAGAATAAACACTGAACCATATGTCTGCAAAAAGCAGCAAAACTACTGTAAAATTGTACTGGAAGAGAAATCAGGCAAGGGAAATATGACAAATCTGTGTCAATTCTATAGTGGATGTTCCTGGCAAACTATATTTCACTTAAAATTAGGATACCAGTGAAGGTAAATGCAAAGATAAAGTTTTACCTCTAAAAATTTTTTTACACCAAGAAGCTGAGAGATTTGGTCATGTTAAACTGCAGAAAAATAAAAAAGAAAGCTACCTTTTAGGTACTTTAAGGTTCAGCTTTTACTATTTTCAGCTGAAATATCTGGCTATTGACTGAGGCACAGACTCATTGTGAGTACCAGGGCAAGGAGGAGACCAGTTAGCATTTGCTGAGTGCAAAGATGTCACTTACAAGAGAGCAGGGAGGGAACAGAAATTTTCAAAATGGTTTTAACAGATAAAATTTATTTTTGTGTGTGAAAAGTCAATTCCTTTTATTAAAAAAATGTTTGAAAACTTTTCAGCCAGTGATCACCACTTTTTTTTTCTCAAATCCAGTGGCAAAATTTCCAATTAAAATGAAAAATCATTTCATGTTGAAAGCTTTTCCTATTGAAAAGACTACATTTGTTAAAAATTGGTCTGTCTTGTTATATGTAAATAAATATATCTATATAAAGGAACTTTAGATTTTCAAAAATTTTCTAAAATCAGTTTTCTGAAAGAAAAAATCCACAAGGGAATGTGATATTGAATAAGGGCTACAACTAAGGTTTAGAAAAAGAAAGAAAGAAAGGATGTAGACAAGCTTTTTGTTAGAGTTCAAATGCTGGACTGGAGCCTTAGTTTGGGTGTTTTGTCTGAATCAGTTCACTTGTCACTAACTCATTTCCGTACAGTGAACAAATGAATACATTTGCTTTTGAGTCCTGGTATGGTCAATATGTGATCATTCTTGTTGATAAATGGACTCTTAAAACTGAAGTGAAGAAGTTATAAGTAAGAGCTGAGTGTTTAAGAATTCAAATAAATAATTTGTCAGGAAACTGTAACCATCTGTCAGTTCCCTGCATTGTTAGGCTTTTCCTTCTTTTTTCCCAGGCCACTAGAGAAGATGGCCAAACTGCCTAAAACAAATAAAGAACATACCTTTTAGGCTTTTGATCAAAACAAGTGAGAAGATGATCAGTCTCATAAAGAAAAAAATATTAAGATCATGAAAGGATTACTTAGATTGTCGAAATGAATCACACATTTACACTATAAAATAGAGGCCAAAAGCACATTCCTGAGTTATTCTATGTCAACAGCCATTTTAGCTGGCATGAAACTTATTCTCTATTTCTATTTCACAATCTGTTTGAAAGAACTAAGGCCAACATGGAAATGATAGGTGTTTGATATGAAACAGCTATTTGAAAATACCAGCATCTTGTTAAAAATATCCTGACTTTCCAGGGTGTAAAGTTGCCTGAGAAACCACTCAGTCTCTGACTCCTTTAGGGTTTAGATGCCATGTGCTGCTAACACATGGGAAACTACATGTACCCCTGACAGGTTGAGGCTGATTCTCCACCTTCACAGAATCATAAAATCCTTAAGCTTGAAAAGCACCTCTAAGAACATTGAGTGCAACCATTAACCCAGCTCTGCTGAGTCCACCACTGAATCATATCTCCAGGTACCACATCTGCATGTTTTTAAACACTTCCAGGGAGGTGGTATTTTCCTAATATACACTCTAAACCTCCCATAGTGCTACCTGAGGCAATTTCCCATCAGGTTTTACCTGGGAGAAAAGACCTATCCCTTTTTTTATTTTTACTCACAGAAATGATAAAAATAATTCATGATGTAAACAGCCAGTGTAGACCAGCTCAGCTTTATTTGGGTTAACTCAAATACCAGAAGCAGCATTATTACCAAAAATCAGGGCACAGTATTCTGCATAGGCGTGTCTCTCTCACAAGTGGACTTTGCTACTACAGACACCCACATCTCCTCAGTTACTCCTCTTGGATCAAGCTCATGTGAGAGGAGAGAAGCATGCTCTTTTAGGGACTAATTCATTTGGTTCATTGTAAGCATCTATTTTCAGAAGAAATCAGGGAATTCTATGCTTAGGGAATGCACTGGGTTTTCTTAAGCCTTACACTGAATACTCTGCATGATGATTTAGGGAGCAGGGAATCATTCTTCTTGCCTGTAGGCATCTAAGGAAAAGGCTGCTAATTACAGTGAGTCACTGTTACAGTTAGAAGTTTCTTGAATTAAAATTGTGGTTGATTTATTATTTTTCTGCTTTCATGGTTTCTTCTTTTTTTCCCGGGTCAGATCCACAAAATTACTTATATGCTGGATATTTCCCTAGCAATGTATGATGGCTGGCCAATTAAAAAAAAACAAAAACAAAAACAAAACAGAATTGCTAGAGACAAGACAGTAATTACAGATTTTGTGTGGTCTCCTGCTCTTGGCACATACTTAGACTCCCTAAAGACACTAAGCTGCTATTTGTAGTACTGCAGACTTCTAGTACTCTACAGTCTTTACCATCCTCAGTGTAAGCATGAAATGTTCTTAGATTTTCAGCATTTTGAAATATTTTAACAATAACATAATGACTTTTACAGTAATTTTCAAGGTATAGATAAATGCGTTGCCTGATTTTTGAGTCTGACTTTTTTTCTGATCAAAAAGGGAGGGAAAAATTATCTCTTTCTCCTTTTTGTCTATTTCCTTCTCAATGAAAAGTGAGTTAATTGCATACCACTGTTTTAGGAGCAGCCAAATTGACTGACCAACAATTATAACGAGAAATGAAGTAAAATCACAAGAACTAGGAAGACTGATTTCCACAATACAATAAATTCGTATTAAGAAATCAAAGAACTACTTTTATTTTCTGAAATCTTTGCTTTGCTGTGAATAACTTAAGTATGCAAATGTAAATTACATACAGAACTTCTTTGTGATCCATCTGTTAGAATACGTTCAGCACAGTCTTAACATTCATTAGGAAGCCATAAATAGAAAGAATAGTGCAGAGCCAGCTATTCAACTTAGAACATTTTTAGTAAAATATTTATTCTAATTGTCTCCCCTAGCTTGTTGAAATGAGATAGGTGTTTGAAGATACAGGTATGATGTATTGTGGAGCCTCTGACAGTTAGACCATTAAGATCTTCAAAAGCATACTCCAGGATAATGCATGGCTCAGGGACGAGTTAACTAAAATGGAGAAAATTTTGAAGTTGGCATCTTGACTGCCCATGATTTCACTTAGAAGTATTTCAATGCAGAGGCAAGAGGCTTGCTTTATCCTCTCTGAGCTTCAGGGCATCACATCAGAGAAAATCACCCCATACCTATTTAATTTGCATTCTAACTCTGAGATCATTGTATATGGACACCTTTTGATCCTATAAATAATGACTTCACTTTCAAATGTGCCATTTCCAAACATTGACACAACCATTATTTTTCATGATCTGCTATTGTGATGAAATATCGTTCGGTGCTGGCCTAAGTCCCATGGATAGGAAAATATTATAAATTTCTAGGCTGGCTAAAAAAATAAATATAGGAAAAGAGAGAAATAGTTTGTGGAAATCTATGTGGAATGAGTCCAAGTTCTTATACCAGGCAATACTTAAGGAGCTTAAAATATGGCAAAATATGAGATACAGAAGATTTTACTATACAGTATCCACCATGTACTTGCCTTATGTAGCAGGTTGTGTAACTCCACTGAAAGTATCTTGATTGTCATGTGAAGTATATTTCAGAAACATTTATGGATTTCAAGGAAAGAAAAAATCAGGTAGCAAACAGATGTATTGATTGAGATAAAAAAAAAATCTTGACTCTGCCTCAAGTTTCACATGCAATGTAGGGAAAATTCAGAAAATAATGCTGCTGTTCTTGGGTTTTGGTGGTTTTTTTGTCTCTTAAGATCCCTGACTTGCAAGCTGTGGCTGCATAAACACCTCAGTATTGCACTTAGCAACCAGGTGTGGGACCGCTGGTGTCCTGAGATCTAGCCAAGCTCTCCTGCCCTCACAGGGTAGAAAATTAATACAAAGTCATGGACATGCTTAATGGCTGCACTGGTGCAATCTCTAGATTTAATTTTTCAACATTTAAATAAAATGTCCTGGCCTTTCATTTTCCTATCTAAATTTTGTTTTGACTTTTCTAGTAAGACAGATTAGATGTTCTCATTGCTTTGCAAAGGGCCTTTTGGTACCTTGCTTACTTAAATATTGCTGCTAAAATTCTACTAAAAATTGGTGTAAAATCAGTTCAGGGAAAAGTTAAATATAGTAGATTTTCTTCATATTATGACTATTGAAAAACAGTGCAAAAGATGTATGCTGAACTACTCAAAAAACCCTCTGCAAACCAAGGCTACATAGACAGCTATCTGCTAGTATATTCTGAGTTGTGCATCCTTTTCTGTATAATTTTGTTACCAATGCCAAAAAAGTGTAGGTTTGTTAGAGCATAGCAAGATTGATAGCACAGCACATTGACATGGAGAACTGTAATAATTTCTGTTTCCTTTTAGTACACTAGTGATGTCTGCCTGCCAGTCAGAGATGGAAGGAAGGAAGGAAGGAAGGAAGGAAGGAAGGAAGGAAAAGGCAGTTTCCATCTGCCAGTGCACTGTCTCCTCTACCAGAACACACCCCTTCCACTGCTGGTGCAGAAATTATCCCCTCACAGACTCGACTAATGTGTTTCTCCATTTTCAGGAATGAAGTTTCATAAACCAAGAAAGCCAGTATTTGTTTGAAGCACAACAGCAGGCTCTGCTTAGCAACCTGCTATCCTGAACACACCACCAGGATTTACTTCTCTGACCATGCTGATCACAGGGGCATATTTAGGACCTCCCTCATGAGGTTTACACATACAAACCAATAGTTGGTTTGTTGATTTGATTAATTATCATAATTTTCATAGAAAATTGTTTGGATATAAGGTACTTTTCCAAAGTAGAGACTATGATCTCAGAGGGGGGGGAAACAGTGAGGAGAGACTGAGGAAATGTCCAAAGGAACATGGGGAATCTCCCTGATGATGGAAGGGACAGGTTGTAGCAAGAGATGCTGATGTACCTCAGAGCATTCTGCCTAGCTAAAGGACACTCCTTTGGTGTTTATGTCCTTCAGTTCTCTGGAAAAATTCCTAATCCCTGTCTGACCCCGGCATGTGAAATATCACTGGAAGATGATTAGCAAGGTGTGGACTAGGCAGTGGAGCTGGCCAGGCAGGAGCAGTGGATGTGACTCTGCTGAGATCTGGTCCAGGCATGAGCAGTCTGGGAGAGAAGATGTGTGTGTGCTCACCCCTGAGAGCACGGCTGCAGGCCTCATCACTTTTGGAACAAAACAGTTAAATTCCCCTATTTAATTTATGGCTTTTCTATTCTACAGGCCACACTGGAGAGGAGGATTAGCCCAAGGTAGCTGTAAAGGAACCAATTCATGCATGAGACAGCATGGCCACAGCAGGATGCAACTCAGGTATGAGCTTTGCTTCTCAGGAGTGCATAACAGCCTCCAGCTTGCTTAAAACCTAGTTTGGGTCTCTCTAAATTATTCTTCAGAAAGACCATATTTTCTCTTTTTTCCTTTGAGTTTTATTTCAAGCAGACTTTTAAAAAAAAAAAAAAAGAAAAAAAAAAGAAAAGAAAGTAAAAGAAAAAGTGAAAAAGCCAAACAAATTAATCAAACCATGTTCTCTAGACTGGAAAGACAGGAAATAAGAAAGAGAGATTTATGGGTTTTAATTTTTAAATCTTGGGTGGTGCTCAAAACCTGATGGGACCATACTAGTAGCTAGATAGAGACAGTAAATATCAGGAGAATCAATGATAAATCTCATTCATGTTTTTATTGGGTGAAATCCTGAGTTTATATAGCTGAATTACATGCCAAAAAATTCAAAGTTGCGTGTCCAGAAATAAGTACCTATATCCATGTGGGAATCAGTGAGAACTGTGAATTCTCAGTACCTCTGAAAATTGCTTTCACATAGATACAATTTATAGGGCTACCTTCAGACATCAAGCTTTGAAAAAATTGGCCAGGATTCCTACCTATTTATTGTTTCCTGGGCCAAAAAGAGTGATGAAAGTAGCTGGGTTTTTCTATTATTATTTCCATATGCATTATATTTATAAGAATATTTATGCAAGGAATGTTACAGAAATTCCATGCTTTGTTTCCTTTGTGAAAGATACCTTCCTCATAAGAAACACATTATGCTTGGTCAAATATTTCTCTCTATGGGAGGATTAGATCCACAGTACTGCAGGGTTCTCATTTATCAGAAGCACTTACTTTATCACCTGGCTTTTATTAAAAAAAAAAAAGAGAGAGAGATCTTTTCTGTTTGGACAGCCACTGTACACTGGATTTAGGAGATTAAGGTTTACTCTAGAAAAGTGTTATTGTGAGATATGATATGAATAGCATGACATCATTTTTGGCAATACAGTATCAGTGAGTGAAAGGGGAAAAAGCCTAACATGCAGACAGCTTTCTGATAAGAGGCAAAAGTTCTATACTCCTTACAAAATTTACTGTACTTTAAGATTGTGTATGTTATATACCAGTCTAGAAATGAGAATAGACAAAACAGCAATAAATTCTTCTGGGGACATTATTTGAAAATATATTGAAGTTTCTAACTGCGAGAGAAAGTGGAGTTTAGGGAAGATTAATGAGGAGCCAGTGGGTTTGGTTATATTTTCTTACTTACCAGAAAGCAAAGGATTTCCAACTTTTACCTTAAATATTAGTATGGATATGGTACTTTAGATTTTAAAGCAACGTCCATTATATATCTTTTTTGACAAGCTGCATGACCTTTTAATAACTTGCATCATGTAATGGGAAGACATATTTACTCAAAAATTAGTTCATTGTAATAACTGAATTCTTCCCCAAAAGAGGACAAAGTTTTATTACATTATTTTGGTTATTGCACTCAATAGGTCAATTTTTATGGAATAAATAAATATGAATGACCTATAACAAAGTGTATTTAGTTATACAAGATTTTATTCTAGGTAACAGAATTTTGGTTTACTTGCTTTTGTCTTTGCTACACAATTTTTAGAACACATTTTCCCTACTTTTAAACCATCTAGAATCATTTCAGAAACATGTGTCAGAATATTATCTGGCTTATCAATACTAAATTCCTTGCCAGATCTCATCTTTTATATTCATTGGATCCAAGGTGAATAGAAAAGGGTCATAAACAATAATGTTACTGCATGGACTTAAAAACAGGAACAGTGAGAGCATATAAGGGTAAAAAAATATATATAGTTTTTCCTGAGCTTTTGGAGTGGACATATACCAAAATTTAAAGAGCTGAGATGTCTTATTGGTTCTAATGCTGGTGGCTCAGAGGTGTAGTGGGGCACACAAAGAGATATTCTATGCCCGAAAGTTTTTAGCAGAAAGTGAGATATGAAACTTAATGTCTTCAAATTCAAAGACAGACTGTTTTTACCAATTTTATAATTTCAATGTCTTAATTACTAGGTCACATTGGTGTGTAACAACATCGAGCTTTTGTTGAGTTTGTGTTATGCTCATATAGATTTAGGCACTAAATTTATCTTTATGTGTCTTTAGCGTACCCTCTAAATAAAGCTTCCTTAACAATAATACATTCTTTGCCATCTTTGAGCCTAACAGCTGCCATATAGATACCTCTAAAGTGTAAGTGTTCTTTACGAGAAAGAAGTTGCAGATATAACTCCATTTTTGCAGAGTAGTTGTAACTCATTAATTATATAATTTCTGTACCAAGTTATTTTCAGAATTAAATGTGTCCTATGGTCTATTTATCATTTTATTCACCCTGTATTTTAACAATCTTTGACAACTTCCTTACATTCCTAGGATTAGTTTATATATTGCTTTGTCTTATGTTAATATTTGCAATCCTTTCTGTTATGTCAATTAACTGCCAGGACATCCATCTAGACACAGTGTACTAAAGTATAATAAAGAAAAGAAAAATACTTCAAGATGCTAACAAATTATAACCATGCCCAGATATAAACCAGATGTATGAGTGATAAACACAGAGATACAAAATTGTCACCACCCTTCAAAATCACAATTTTAAATGTCTCCACCTTTGACCCATAGCAATGAGCTTTACTAGGGCATGAGATGGAAATCTGTCCTTACATTTTCTTGTATTGAATTTTTGAAAAGCATTTGTTGTTTTCTTTCTTTTCTCCTTTGTTGCTTCTTTAGTAGGCTGCATCCCTCAGACATCCCTAAAATAAACCTAACAAGAATAGGGTAAAAGAAATGGCTGATGGAGCTGTGGTTGCCTGCTAGCAGTGCTCAATGCAAACATGCGCTTTGGGTTAGGAAATGGAGAAGTGCTCTCACTACCACACAGCCTTCTTCCTTCACTCACTGCCTCACAGCTGTGTTTAGTGCTGGAGAATATATGTACTGATATAAACCAAGGGCACACGTAGGCCAAATGCATTTTATCCATGCTATGTAGTAACAGCACAGTGCCTGGACAGACCTGAACTGACTGATTTCTAAAGAAAATTTTGTCAACTTTGATTTGGAAATCATGGAAGCATGTTGACTTTTCTTTAGAAATCTGAAGAAAATGCATATAATTTTAGAAGAGTTTTTTATCTTTTTAATCTCTCTGAAGCAGTTTTTGCGAGATATGAAATCAGGCAGTGTCATCAGTATTTCAGGGATTTTTTAATAACTGAAAAATGAAAGCAGATTCTTTAAATCAAGACTAGCTCATGTTTTGATTTCCTTTCACCTTGAAGATTCATTTTAGTAAAGTGGCATTCAACCTGTACCTCCCGTGGCCCTGGTGTTCCAAGGGGAACCCCTAAGGGTTTAGAAAAGGTGACCAAGGGGAGCAAAACCAATTCTCAAAGGGCTTTATTTCATACTTCAACTGTAGTTACTGGAGGTTGAGTCAAAAAAGATGTCAAAGTTTTAGTTCAATGATAGCCAGGAGCCTTCAGGTTTCTGTTGAGCAGGATGGAGACTCAGACGGACCTTCTGACCCTTTAGGCTGCGAAACTTGGCTGTGCTTCACATGACCTTGGACCAAATTTCAAGCATCACAGTTCATACATCTATAAGGAAGTCATGCAATTGATTCATCCAATATAGGTTTTCTCAAAAGTGAGAAAACAATAAAAGCTTTTATTTTCCTATCAGAATTTAGAAATGGGATAGTCTGGTTGTACTTTTGAATGCATCTGTGAAGGATCAGCATCAATATAAAAGCTGGGAGGAAAGAAACCAACAAAAAAAAATACAATCAAAATAAAAAACCCTACTGTGAAATGAAGACAATATGATTAAAGATGTGTCATTCATCCAGTCAGTGCTATAAATAAATATAGTACAATATAATTCTATGAAGACAAAAAAGCAGAGCCAAATTTTCCTTGAAAAATTTAGTTTTGGTTCAACTCTTTGCTGCTCAAAGAAGTCAAACTAAATCCCAAACCATGCTTTGAATTTTGGAGAAAATAAGTAAATTTAAGTCTCAGTCTAACAGTGAGTACGTTTTATATGCAATGCAAAGAAAAAAGAAACCATTGATAATATCCAGGGAAAGTTGCTAAGTACTAGCCAAATACGTTATTAGTCAGTCACATTTAAAGGAAGTAACTCATTTTGGACAGGAGGTACCAAAACGCCAGGAGGGAATCCCCGTTCTTATTCCTGGTGGCGTGTAGGAGCATTTATATTTAGAACTTAAATCCATGAGAGGCAGAGGGAGATTTCAGATGCATGACTCACCTTAGCATTCCTTATTTAGATACCCACTGCTCTGCAGGCATTGTACCCTGCTTTATTTACCAGCAGAGACATCACCATAGTGCCTGGTGCCTCTGAGTCTGCATGGAGTGTCAGATTTAAGCTGGAGCTCCTGAACTGAATCTAGATGCTGTCAGCATCAAGAGGCTGCCAACACAGGCGTTGCATATCAAAGACAGAATTAGCTGTCATTTAAAAAATCAACAAAAACCCTACAATTTTTAATCCTTTAAAGGATGGCTGTATCATTTCACCCCGTGCAGGCTGCATGTATCTATTGTTCCGAGGATATTATGTAAACTGCCAAAGTCCCCATAACACCAGGGATAGTTAAACGTGTAAACAGAAATAATTCTATATTTAAACATTATATTTCTTCTGGTTGTTAAACTATCATTAGAACAGGATGGAAGCTGGTTTACAAGCTTCACTGTTGTATTTTCTACACTGTGGGTGGTAGAAGCCAAGCCATGTTAAGACAATAAAATTTCTTTGTCAAATATACTGTAGATGACTGTTTATACATAGCAAGATTTGCCTCTCACCTCCTGAACCTTCAGGATAGAGCATGGGTGAAATGGATATGTTGTTTTTAGTTGTTGTAGCAGCCTAGAAAGTTAGGACTTGAATCTGCTGACATGGCTGTGGTTATTTGCCAGTTCTTTCCCTCTGTTGTAGAATTATCCCTACTTTCTGCCTGACTCCAGAAGACATGCTGGAAGATGTCTCCTTTAATGCTAAAGAATGAAAACATTAAAAGTTTGAGTTTACATAGACATACAGGTGCTCTAATCTCTAAAAATAGTACCAGTTATTGAAAAAAACCATCTCTTGTTGTGTAAAAGAATTTAGAAACCTACTAAAAATACTAAGTGGGATGACAGCATTTAGCACATTTCTGTGGTCCCCAAATAGAAATCATATATGTCACATAATTCATGCTTCAATGGAAAGCAATATAGATTAACATATATTGACAAAATTTAATCCTATTAGTAGAGTATTAGGTCTAAAGTCCAACAACATTTCAGCTGTCATAAACCAATGTTTAGTAGGCTGAAACCCTTAGATGAACTGAGGTGCCACATCTGCAGAAGGAATCAATCATTTTATCATAATTTAAAATCATTGGTTTTCAATGGGAATCAAACCAATACCTTTGTGAGTTTGGGCCAAACAGCCTTCACAGTGAGTTGCAGCAGCAGAATCTCAAATTCATAGAGCTGTTCCTTCCACTTTGCTGTGACATCCTTGCAGAGTTGCCTTTTAAGACCATTTAAGGAAAGAGAAACCCCAAATGTGCCCACAGTATCAAAGTTATGATTCTTGATTCTTGATTTCCTTCTTCCTTGGTCATACAGCCTAACAGGATATGGGAAACAGGAATAGGGAAATTTTTTCCGAGGAAAGAGAATTGCAATTAAGTTTTGAAAGTGCAGGCCAGGATGTTTATTTTAAAACATCAACCCACCACTTTACTCCATAATAACTTGGTGTTTAGTGTCCTTATCCAGCCCTGAGACAAGGGAATGATGCCCTCCTGACCAAATCCATGTAAAATGTTCTGAACAGGGATACTCTGCAGGATCCCAGTCTGGGTGGAGTACTCTGCAGTAAGGACTAAAGGATTTGTGATGTCAGAATTACAGCTAGGAGGTCACTGACATGGGAAAAAGCAATCCTGGACACTTGTACTACTCAGACATTTATCTCTGCTCTTTTCCTCCCCTCAACTCCCTGCAATCCTTGATAACTGAAATGTAAAATAACAGCAATTATTATTATAAAGTATTTAGGGAGATTAGGGTATTTCTGGGTCTAGTTGCTGGATTCAATGGACAAATGTGGAAGTTCTCTTTTTTGAGTTTTTTTTTTTAATGCAAAACAATAAGTAAGGTTGTATTTTAATTAATGTATTGGGAAAACACATAATAAATCATGTATTTGTCTTATAGGCATAATTCTGCTTGCCTGAGATGAACAGTATTTTTCAAAACAGGTTGCTGTTTAAAATAGCATTTGCAATACAGTTCATTTCATTCCAATGTTTCTTTATTTTTGATAGATTTAAATACAAAACTGTCATAATTCTAATTTAGACCCTAGCCTAGCAAATTCAGTCCTTGGAAGGCTTTTGTGATCTATTCAAGCATACTTATGAAAGGAAAATATCTATTCCATTGCTTTAGCTAAGATAACATAAATACCACCATTAAATAAAATTTTTTAAAAAAAGCACTAAGTTTTGAATAAAGCACATAATCTCCTTTCCTAATACCTATATTGGAAGACACACTTAGTCACTGAATCAAGACACAGTGTCCTTCAAACAAATATTTCATATCTGGTTTTGATGAAGTATTTTGAAAATGTTGGAATTTTTCTGAAAAATCAACTTATTTCTCACATGAAGTATGAAATCAGGTCAGGGCTTACTGAAGTCAACATAAATTAGAGTACTTGTGAGCTGATGTATGCAATTAAAGGAAGCTTTTTATCCATTTTCAGCTTTGTCATGATGTATTTTCAGTTGCCTCAAATTTATGGCCTGATCATATGTCAACAGTTCAGCATTGCGATTTCTATTTATTGAATTCATTATCTCAAAAAGTTCAACACATGTAAGATCAGATTGCTCTCATTTTAACACTGCATTGTTAAAACTTTTAAACAGAGTTGAAAGAAAATTACATCATATTCAGTCTTTGAATGATCTTCTTTGTCATTTCCATCTTAGCTTTCTGAATAATTTATTCATTACATCTAGTTTTATCTGATGTACAATAGCAAGTTTTAGTCACTGAAAACATTACCAGATTTTCAGCTATTATTATGTAGATGTCTGTTTAGACAGGCGAAAATCCTCAACATTTGCATTCATCTGAAACTGATTTTTGTGTCATGAATTTTTTATTGGGTTAGTTGAGGTAATTTTTTTTCAGCTTTTTTTGTTTTGCTTTGTTTGTTTGTTTTCCAGGGGGCTGTCAGAAGGGGTCTTCTGAATACATATATGAAAGAAAAGTAGAATGAAAAGGTGGTTATCAAATTACCTACCAACCTTTCTGATTGATCTCAGCATAACTTGTTGACTGCACAGTGTACAAAGGGCTAAACTAGCTGGAAGAACATATTTATTTGTACAGTTCCATTAATTTGAAGTAAATCTAGCATGTCCCAAGGTTAACCTCAACAAAGTTGCAACCTCTTTGAGAAGATGGGATTGCCCTGCACCAGAGTCAGTTGATCCCAGCCAGCTCTAATGGACCCAGCAGAGCACAGCTGAGCCTCTTGGACAAGCAGGGAAAACATATTTAAGAAAAGTTAAAAAAAAAAAAAGAAAAAAAGGGAAAAATAAAGTAAAAAAATAAATCCCCACAGGCAGGAGAAGAAAAAAAGAGTGAGAAATAGCAGAGGGAACACCATGGTCAGAGGAGATGATGCTCCATGGCATCAGTGGGGGTGTCCATCATGGTCCATGAAGGACCAGCAGCAGCTGGATGTTTCCTGAAGGACTGGAGATCATGGATAAGCAGAGAACAGGTGGAAGAAAACTTTATGTACTGACCATAACCCCTGTTTCTCTTTACCCTGTGCTGTTCAGAGGGGCTGAAAGAAGACAAGAATGGAGTGAAACTGGGACCAGGAAAAGGGAAGGAAAGATATTGGTACAATGCTTGGTTTTTTATTACTTATCTATTTTAATTGTCAATAAAGTTAATTTTCCCAAATTCAATCTCTTTTGCGTTCACAGTAACTGGTAAGTGACTCCCTATCTTTATCTCAATTCATGGATTTTCTCTTCCATGTTCTTCCCATTTTCTGCTTGCTTCTGCTGAGGGAGAAAATGAGTGAGCAAGTGCTTGGGAGTTTGTTAGCCAGAGTTAACCCAGCACATGCAGGAAAAGATGACTCACTCTTATGCACACTCAGCATCTGAGAGATGAAAATATAAGTCTGATGTAACTGGAAGATGCTGTGGACTTGGAGACATTGTGGCAAGATTAAAATCAATAACAGTGGAAGGTCTCAGATTATAAAAAGGCTTTGCTCCTACAGGAACATATTTGCTTAATATTTCAATGCTTATCATCAGAACAGTAATTTGTCAAAACTGGGAGGACATCAATAAAATAGAGCTCCAGAAAATTCAGCCTTATTCCCAGTTGTGCCAGGGAGCTGCTTTAACAACTTGGAAAAATCTCTTGATTCTACTTTCAAACAGAGTTTTCTGACAGTAGTCAGGCTGCCTTAGACCAATGCTTAAAAATTCTTAAGAAAAACAAGTCAAGCTTTCATACAAGGAAGTGTAGCAATGTTATAAGCTAAATACAGGTTGTTATGCCTCTGATTCCCCTCCAAGACTGTCTGTTTAGTCTATTTGGCTTATATACCCTTGAGGAGGAGTTGCCTGTATAGTGTTTAGAACAATGATATTCAATTCAAATGCATTACCATGCACAGTTTTAAAAACAGGAATGGTTTCAGAGAGGCCATTTCCAAACCCATTTGCAAAATGCTATGCATGAGCATAAACGTTTATGGGACTTGAGCCTCCCAATGCCTGAAAAGGCAACATAAAATGAGCAAAATTTGGAATGGCTAGACTGAGGTTATCTGGAAGCTGGTTCTGTGCTAAAACAAGGCTAAGAATGGTTTTATAATGAACCAAAAAATAGTGTCTGTATTGAATTGCTAGTGACATGAATGTTTTTTTTGACTCACAGATTTGTAATTCTGCAGAATCATATGGAGGTTTATGAATGTGTTTGCTTTTCAAACACATAACTAAAGCCTGTGGAGCACCACTTTCATTATGGTAAATTCCATTAGGATCCAACATGGATCAAGTCATCCACATGACTTTTCAATTAACACACCTCTGCAGGCTCAGACACCTTTGAAATTAAGTTTGCACAGGGTTTATCACTACTTTTTTAGTTTCCTTTAACATACTGTCACTGATTAGTCCTAAAAGATTAATTCACTTGTAATTTCCATTTGCTTATATTTAACTCAGCTGTTGCATTTTAAAAGTTTTACTGCTGAAGCAAATTTGATTCTGAAGCATAGCATTTACAGAAAGTTATTCTATCTTTGATTTCTGACACTTGGTTACACAGAGATGTGTAAAGGAAAATCATCTACTTTAGGAAAATATGCTTTATAATTTTGGGAAGATGAGATTCCATTTAAGTCAAGAATCCTGATCCTGTGCATTTTTTCATTTGCCTGAATGCAATCACTGATAAGCCTGTATCAGGAGAGGTGTGGCTGATTTGGTTGCCAGCTGGGCAGAAGGCAGAGCACCAGGGATTAGCCCACGAGGTGAGAAGTGTGGCACTGCTGGAACAGCCTCTGCATGGAGGGATTGTTCTGAGTGTGTCAGAGGTGAAAACAAATCTTGTGCTGAGAAATATAAACCAGATTTCCTTTTGTTGGCCTGAGGATAGGAAGGGGAGACAAGAAGAGAGAAGGGGAATACTGTAAATTGAGTCTGAAGTGAACTTTCCACAATAAGACTACTATATGAGCTAGTATACACTCCCTGAGGGTGAAATTCACTCTTCTATACTGGGATAACACATAACTGAGGTTGAATTTAAAATCTCTTTTGAAGAGTTTAGGGCAGCTAAACAGTTCTGTTCATGCAATCCACCAGCTAGTAGCCCTTGCTTTTCTCTCTGGGCCTGATTTACAATGTAGAATCCTCATGTACTTGACAGCCACCACTCAAGGCAGCAAACTCAGCACATTAAGAACTAGTAAAAAGTCCTAAAGCTCTATAGCTTGAGCCAAATACTGAATCTTTATTTGCTGATATGTTACAAATCTATGTTCTTTGTGAATAGTGAAGTTGGGGTTGGCGTTTTCAAAGACCAAAAAAGTAATGGAAAACGCACAAATAAAAACCTAGAAATACAAAAGCAGAACAAGAGGGAGAAGAGAAGGAAATTTCTATCATTCATTAATGTAATGCACTGAATTCTGTCTCTTGCAGCAGAATCCTCATTAGAATCAGTTGTGTGGGGTCAGTGTGACAGAAAAATTTGGTCAAATATTTATTTTTGTGCCTATTTTTCGTTACAGTGAGCTATTAGAGAGACATATTTTTTTCTTTTACAAAAAAAAAAATAAGGATTGCTTTAACAGTTAAATTTATATATGCTTTTCCAACACTGCTATGTTAAAATAAGAAGGTTTCTGTGCTAACCCCCCTGAGTAAAAATAGCAGTTTTATTTAGTTTTTATTTGGTCTAATTCTAAAAGCATAAAAGACAATTTCTAATAGCACTACAGTTTTCAATGAGGCAATATTAATCAGCCTGAATAAGAAGATCCAAAATCTACATTTTTAACTCATGTAAGATGCTCTATGATCTGAACTATAGCATAAATCCTTAAATTAGGTCTAAATAGATTAGTTTCCTTTCTCTGCTTTCCTGGCAGTTGTAGTTCATTATCTATTCTTCCTGTGAAGGGCTAATGGTGTTTTAAATTCCTTTGACACCAAAACTGCAATTTGAGAAATAAATGCTAGTGGGTGGAATGATTCTTAATGCTTCCTTCCTCCTCCCGAGGTGTTAACATACCTCTACCTAGATGGTCACATAATGTCTTTATTTCTTTCTTTTCTTGTTTTATCTCTTCCTCCTGAGCTGTGCAGCCTCTCATCCTCTTGTCATTTTCTTTGAATTTATTACATAATTGAAAAGAAGTTCTCCTGCTTTGTAGCTGCTGTTTGCTCTTCTCTTCATTGTTTCAGACAGAATGCAGGTGTGTGGGTTTTTTTATTTTCCTTATCTCCCTTTTCACAGTAAGATTAATGAGAGAATCACTTAGAGAGGTTTTCCAGGTAGCAAAGTAGTTGCTAAAAAGGAATAACAAATATTTTAATTCACTTGTCTCTTATTTGATGTCACAATACCATTCAACTGCAACAACTGCCATCAAGACATTATTTTGCTAGATATGTGTGTGCTTGAGTTGATGTGAATCTATCTTTTATCATAGTGAACCACCTCTGTTTTAAACTAAACTGTTTTATACCTTCCTACCCTCAAACAAACAAACGTCTTGCTAAGAAATAATGTCAGGTGATTTGTACTACTGCTTTATTTCTCATCCCACTGAGACCTTTATCTGCTATATATATATATACACACTGTATTGTTCTGGCCTAAGTTTTAGTGGTTTCTTATTTATTCTGGATTTAAAAGATACAAACAATAAAATAGTTGCATAAACGACACCAAATCAAGGTGGTTCTCTCCCAGAGAAGATAAAGATGAGATAGGAGCACATTCTCTTTGTTTTCTTCCAGGCCCTGTTTTAGGCTCATTTCCCTGCCCTCTCTGCCCTTCTTTTCTTTTTCTTAGTACAGTGATTAATCACCAAGTGGAGGTATCCAGCTAGCACATTCAGAAAACTAAACCCACAAACCTGCAGAACACCCTAATTGTAAAAGAAATGTACATTCATCTATTGGAGGTTGATAAAGCCCAAAGCAAACTGAGTGTGCGTTTCCTACAGCAGTGATATAAAGAGAAGCAAAACTCTCATTGCTATTTTCTGCATGTCTGAGTGTGAGAGGAATGTTGCTGCTACTGTCCTGTGCTTTCTGCTTGGTGCTGTTGATGCAGAACATGTTGCAGATGCAGGTTTGCTTTTTGCACAGATATTTAAACAGTTTAGGAAATATATCTGTAAGGTCGAATATCTGAGCACTTAAATCTTTCAGTTCTATTGTAGTGCTTTTTAGTAATTTAGGCTGGTTTGGGGAAGAGCAAAGTATATTTTTCTGAAATTATTTAAACATAATATTTCCTCAAAGCATCTTATATATTTGAAGGCATAAGTTATGTTCATTCTTTTCAGTAGTCTGGTGAACACTTAAACATTAAACTTTTTACTGCTGACTGACACTCAGTAAATGATTCTGAGTATCCCCAAATTAATGCCCAAAACTTCTCCAGCACCACTGGGTGTTCTCTATGAGAAAATTCTAAAATCTTTTTGCATGTGTGGCAGTGTTTCAGGTGTTTCATTTAATATCACTACCACAATCACCTTAGTTTTAGAGTACATTTGTTTCTTAAAATTTTAATTTAAAAATCACAAGTGTGCTGCAAAATTTCTACTACATTGGGCTATGCCTAAATTAATCGAAACTTTCTGTTTAATAGTTTGCTTTTAGATGCCTACTCATTTGTATAGTTTTAAAAATATTTGCTCATAATTTATTCAGAACTTTTAAAATACTAATTCCATTTATTTAGAGGTTGTTCTGAATGATTTTGTGAAGCAGATGGCTTAAAGGAATCTAATTTATCATGTATTAATTTCATATTTTCTGGAAAATATGTTGGATACCAAAGTTACAGAAGTATTCTAAGGTGATTTTCAAATTCATTGTGATTCTATTTTGTATTTAAAATGTCTAAGGTATTCACTTGCAATAATTGGATCTTTTTTCTTTCTCTTTATCTATGTCTTTTATAGAGTAATTGGAAGTTTTGAAAGGTTAACAATAGCAGACACTAAAAACTGTTTTAAAGATTAAAATATCATTTAGAGATATATGTGTAATAGCTGGAAACAGTTCCTCAGGTGCTGTATGAATTCTGTTTCTGCTTTTCATTCCTTAAGGGTTTGCTGGCAAGCTTATCTCTGGGTATGCAGCCTTTGTCTAATGGCCATTTTATAGCCTAGGCAAGTCATAATCGTAATTAGCTGAAAATTTAAGGCTGAAAGAAATGTATTGTTTTTGTGAGGAGACCAAGAATCAAAGTAACTGATTTTAAAATATGATGGTTTTCAAACACTGAGTTATGCTAAATACTGTGCTGTGAGAATGATACAGGGCTCATTGTCACTGCCCAGAGAGAATTAAGACTGAGAACCTGACCCTCTGTGATGTGGATTACTTGGAGCTGGGGAATCCAGTTGAAAGGATATAGCTGCAATTTAATGCGATTAGCCTGCCATACCAAGTCATTGGATAATTGTAGACCCTGCAAGACACTGCTCTTATGGTGTTGATGTGCTCTGGCCTTTGGGAGCACTGATTGAAGATGGATGATGAGAGTGAAATAGATTCAGATAAAATTAGATACAACCAGGGTGAATAGATGTGGATTTTCTCATTTTAACACAAACGAAACCTGGCTTAGGTGAAATGGAATCTGGCTGTAATATGCAAAAGCTACTTATCTAAACTCCCTCTGGAATATGAAATAAACATATGAAATAAGCTTGAGATTTAACCTCTCTACTCAAGTTCTTATGACAGATTCATTATTTTCTGCATTAGAGAGAGAATATCAAGGTCAAAATCTCCATTCTGATTAGCCAGTAAATGTGCACTCTTCTACCACAGAGCATGCATTCGTGTACAACCACTTTGCTGTATTTGAACATCAATTTGTTTCATTCCTGTTGAGGAAGTACCATAGTATCAGTTCAGAAGAATTAAAGGCTTCAGTTTAATTTCTGGTAATAAAATTCTGAACTCTTGTTTATCACCCAAACCTCCCATAGGGTGTATTTTGATCTCACTGCTGTAATTCTGGTTTAGTCAGAGATTACACCATTGATTCACACATTCTATCTGCATGCATTCGTATATCTAAGGATGGAATAGTCCAAGGTTTATCACAGTACACATTTAATTTCATAGTGTAGATGCAAACCATTGGTGTACTTACATGTGCACAGCTCCAGCTGAGTTAATGGAAGGTGTGGTTTGGAAGTAAAAGCAAATTAAATTTGGGTAGGTATTCAAACTTTACAGTTATTTATGCAACACTATAAAAAGGATTAGCATTTCCCCCTACAATCCAGAAGATTTAACTTGCCTAAGTGCTTTTAAGAATCTGTGTCCAATTCATTAATGGATTTTATTTATGTAACACATTATGAATTGTCTAGAGTCAATTAATGATGATGAATTGAGATGATAGCAACATACAAACTGCTCAGTGTTAAAGAACAAAATCACAATCTTATGATAATCAGAAATTATACTACTTTTTGCTTTTCCAGATTATTGCATCTGAGAGAACAGATTTCACAAAAAACCAGAATCAGCGTTTGGCCTGATTTTGTAATGAGGTGACATAGCATTTCATCCAAGGTGCAAATAACTTGAATTCAGAATCAGAGTCAGCTGTAAAATCATTGTTTCATTTGAGTTGGAAAGGATCTTGTGCAAGCACAGTAAACTGTCATGGTAAATTTTAAAATATAGATAGATTCCAGGAAGACACTTTTGCCTACACTTGCTTAATTAAAATTAATAGTGATAGAAAGTTTCATTTTATTATTTCAACTCAGAATAAAAGTCAAGATTTTATTTTCATTTGCATTAGGCATAGTGCCTTCAGCAGCAAATGTTATGGATCATTAGTTGGTAATGTCATATATTGTAGTAAATATTCTAATATGAAAATATTCCTCAAAAGGTGGAGTTTTGTATGGAATGATTGTAGGAAGCTCCTTCTTTAAGCTTTAATCTTGAAGTTGATAGTCTAGGATGCAGAAAGAAAAAATGGGAAATTCAGCCCAATTTCTTACAAGATAGATAGTTTTTTGAATCTTTTTTGTGTTATGGGCAGGCACACATAAAAATATTCATTCACACAGAGATTTAAAAAAAAAACCCACCTTAAAAATAACAAAAATAAATAATAAAAATATAGGTAATGTCTGGAACCATCTGCACCTCTCTAAAAGCTGTGAACTCAAGCTGGTGGTCATGGATTTCTGTCAGAGAAGTCATCAGCAGCCTGTACAAAACCAGGAGATGCTACATCTGGCAGCTGACTGCAGTTCACTGTCCTGTCAGAAGCACTCTCAGCTAACATATTTATAACCAAAATTTAGCCCAGTGAAAAATACTCTAAACTGATGATGGCCACAAGCTGGGAGACTACAAAAGGAAAGGTCATTTAATAGTTTACATATTTTCCATGATGTTTCTTTGATGGACATACAGTGACCCTTTAGAAACTGATTGGAACTCAATTGATTTTAACATTTTCAATGCTTTTAGCTGGTAGTCATCTTTTTTTTTTGGGGGGGGGGAATTTCTTTCTATACAGCATATTTTTCAATTTCCGTCGGATCCTAAATGCCAGTTTTGAGTTCTTTGCTCTTTAAAAACATACACATGGAATTTCTGTCTGTTAAAAAATTCTTATTGTACAAAAGCCTTTGAAAAACTACACAGATCCACTCAAACTCTTGAGAGTGACTGTAAAAACAGGTTTATGCTTAGATTCATAATAAAATTTGGAGCACAGGGAAAATATTTTGTTTCATATTGAGCCTGCTCATAATTTATTCCGTGTAAAGTCAGGATCTACAAAAGACATTCCTGATTATTTACTTAGAACTAGAAAAACCAGCATTTGTATATTGTGATTCCATTTGGTATGTGATAATTTCATTATCTCACTCTGTACCATCCTGCCTGTTTATTTTGTTAAAGATTTTGGATATTGTTCCATCAATGTAGAACAGACTGCTGCTTCTACTTTTGCATCAGTTGTTTTTACTATATCCCTTTTGTAGCTGAAACTATTGATGTTAAGACTCTGAAATTCTCTCTATATCAGCATATTAAATATGGAGAGATGATTCTCTAGTCCTAAGTCCACACTGAATCAAAATACTTCCATCAATACTCAGAAAAAAATCTCATTATGTTTAGGTACTTGACTGTAAAATACCAACTAGAAATGTTGCATTATCTTGTCTTTTGAGCCATGCTCAGGAGACATTTGGGACAGTTCTAAATTTTCCACGTCAAGTTTTGAAAATTTAACAGTATGAATGATGGAGCTTCTTTGCACTTGTAAATGTTTCTTGGTGCCATTTAATTTATCAGTGTAGTTTTAGCTTTGCAGAGGTTAAGTGGGCTGCATTCCAGGGGTCTACAATAGGTAAGTAGGAGAAACAATGCTGTGCAGTATTCAGTCTGCATGAAACTCCTAAAAGAAAAGAGCTTACACTTGCCTTTTAAAAAACATCATGGGTTCATGTATAATAAAAGTTTGCAAACTTGAATAGTTACTAAATTATCTGGAGGTTTTCCTACCTCAAATTCTTTATTTTTTGATGCACGTATCTTAACTACATATTATACTTTTGAACACTAAAAATAAATTTTTTTCCTATAGATATGTAGAAAACATAGGGTTTTTTTTACATTATTTTTCAACTTTTTCTTGTTTCTACTTCAAAATCTTGGACTGCCACCTTAATTTTTCAATTTTTGTATTTGAATATAAAACCTCAAGTCTAAGCTTGGTCAAATCAAAAGGATTTCTTCTGTTGTTGTCTCAGATCTGTGATTCTCTAATTATTTTCTTGTGGTTCAGAAATCAGAAACTATATCCCATTGCAAAACAAGAGGGCACTTAGATTTTACACCATTTTATGGACTTTGTGCTTTTCAGGAAAAAAAACAGGGACATTAATTTTACATAAGCATTTATAGATCAAAAGTTTATTGTTGTAGACACTTCTCCAAAATCCAGATATGAAAACTTAAAAAGAATTTAACAAATAAAACTTTGCATTTCCTTCACAAGACTTTTTTTTTTTTTAATTAAAGGGTTTTGCTGTTTTTATACTCTCTTCTCTTTATTTGTGACACACATAGACATCTGTAAAAAGTCTGGTATTAAATTCTTTCCTTCTGAAGCCAAATACAGAAGTCCTCAGCAAGACTGGGCTTTATATCTTACCAGACTTCAAAACGTTACCTTATGAGTAAAATGAGTTCCTATAATTTTTTGTGATATTCTGCTTCTCTTCACTGTTATTGCAAGGAAAGATGTAAGGAGAACTTTGCTTAGATATGACTATAAAAAGAACATCAGCAGTAAAGGTTATTGAGGTTAAATATAAAAACCCTGTATATTTTACTATACCAGTACTTGTCTACAATAGTTAATATCTTAATAAATTAATTCAGATACAACTAGAACATGAAATAATTTTCTTTTTAAAAAAGAGCTAATTTTATAAGGCCAATAAGGTTTACAAATTTTCGTCTTCAGTTTTACATTTCCTTCAGATGATAGCACTAAATTAATATAGGAAAAAGGTCGGTAGATCTAGATGTAAGCATGTTTTTTTCTACTGAAAGGACAAGAATAGTAAAATTGATGTTTCTTATGAGCTATTCTAAAACAATTAAAACTTTATTTCTAATTCCAAAGTCACATTTCTTAATTCTAACTTTACAAAACTCAATTATTATTCAGTATTTTATTACTGCTTTTTTGTGTTTCAGCAAACTGCCATTGCCAATTATGTAAATTCAGAACAGATACAAACAAAGCCTCTCACATCACCATATATTAAATCTAAATGTACAGTAAATATAAATAATTAATATAAATATTAATAAGGCAGTAAATTTGGGTTCACACTATATTCATGGCTGAAAGACATCTTGGTAATGATTGAAGAGGTGCAGCACATATTCTCCTTTGCCCTCTTCACCTCAAAGACTTTTCCTGTCCTTGGAGGGTACTCTGAAGAACCAAGATTCCCATGAACTCTGAGAAGCCTCTCCAAATAGAGGAGAGAATGGGCTAAAGTCCCATAGGGTCAGAAAACTCAACATGGACACATTAAAAATTATTAGCACTCTTCTAACACATTTTTAGAACATTTAGTTAAAAAAAATAATTTCAGGGTAAAATTAAAAGATTAGTGTATGTACTGAGTCCTTAATGCCATGGCTCATAGCAAAATAGGTAGAGATGTCAAAGACCTTTGCATTGTCTCTGGGCTTTAATGGGTTTTCTCTATAAAGGTCTATTCTTCCAATATATCTCTGATGAGGTGGTACCACAATCAGATGCACAGAGTAATTATTTCTCTATCTGGAATCCAGAATGCAGGATGAATATGGTGATTAGGTTTTCTTACTTTCATATTCTGTTGCAGTTTTAACACCTGTGTTACTGTGCGTTGCCTTAAAATTACACATTTTTGCTGTTGATGTTTATTTTTTCCTGAAACAGGGCACTGACCCTGATATTATTCAATAGCTTGATGAAGGGCAGTGTCACTCACCCCCCTGGCCAGGTTATAGGTCAATTGCTTGTACAATGTCACTGATGATAATTCCTTTTTTCTTATTCCTTTATCCCACATTAATGCTGAATACACTAGGTCTGGAAGTAATGCATTAAATTTGGCCTCTCAGGCTTGATGGATTTGCAAGTATACCAATCCAAAGGGAGTTATAGTACATTGTACATCATAAATATCTTGAGAAAGAGGAGAAATGTGTAAAATTTGTAGAAGACATGAGTTATAGCACAGTTATCTTCATAAAAACAAGTCCTCTTGAGTATATTTTTTGCATTATTTCAGTGTGAAAGCAACACTACCCACATCTAATCTGAAATGCATGTAGTTATGTTTCAGTTTTATTGCTATTTTCACCCACCAAAAGAAGATAAAATGAAATTTTGGTAGGATCAAGAAAAATTGAAAGCAATAGCCTATGTCCATAGTGAATTTTGATGCACAATTGAAATATATATGTAGTTATTTTCAGTATAACTATTATCTAGTTTTAACATTTCAGTAACTGCTGTAGTGGGAATGTATTTGTGTGTGTGTATATATATATATATTTATGTATGTATGTATGTGTATATATATATATATATAAACATGTACAAGTAAATATGGCCTGAACTAAATCATAAACCTACTGCATGAATTTACCTGTGTTGAACCTACATTATTTAATGAGATTTTTTTTACCTTGATTTGCTAGATTAAAGGTGTCTAGGATGCTAGATGCACTTATTTCATGCTTCCTCAACTGAATTACAACCAGGTAAGAAAATGCAGAAGAAAAATAATCAGACTCTGTCACATTCTGTTTCACAAGAAAAAAGTCACACCTATTGATATTTGTGTGATTTATGACAGTGTTTAGGAACAATAAACTGTTTTAACTTCACTGTATGCAGCATGCTATGTGGAAATAATATGAGGGCATTGCTGTCTGGGTGAGCTTCATTGTATAGGTGGGAAAATGTTACAAGGTAGAGTCATAAAGAATTTATCTTAAAATTTGGTATAAACTACACAAGCAAAGTGGTGGTGACCAGAAGATGTTGAATTCTCAGCATTCATGTAATTTTAGAAAAGTATTACTCCCTTAAGCCATTAGGGAAGGTTATTATCTCAGATCTCATGAATTTCTCTATTTTTTATTTTTTAGCTTTTAGGCACTGATTCTTTCATTCACAGTCTCAGAAGGGTAAATAAAAGTCAGAAAAAATGTGATCAAGTCTACAAAAAAAATTTAACTCCCTGCATGAAGTGTCCTTTCATGCCTTAAATAACATATATAAACAGAAAAACAAGTCATAGCTGATGTTTTTTTCCATATAGTAAAGATAAGGTAGTAATGATTATATTTCCAATTTAAATAAGGACTCACTAACCCAATAGGACAGAAAAAGTCATTATGATTATCCAGTGCTTTCAGTATTCTGCAACCTTTTCTTCTGCTCTGATTTTTCTTTCTTTAAAAAATCAAAGCCTTTCAAAAACACTCTCTAAACTCATTCTTTCTTTTTGTTCCATGTATTTGCCCTGTTGGCAACATCGTTCCATTAATTAACCTTTACCAACCTTTCATAGATCTCTTTTCTAAACTTAAACACCAAATAAGAGAATTGTTCATGGAACATTTAAGGGAGAATTGTCTGAAACAAAAGCTTGACATTATTTTCAGTAATGAATTTTACACTGGAGTATTCAACTGAACTTGAGGAGATTTAAAGCACATTCTAAGTTGTATTACTGAGACATAGTGAAATGCTTTTGCTTAGCAGCTGTTGTTTACACCTGAAGCTATTGTACAAATCTAGGATCTCATCAGTTTGGGGGTTTTCTCTCATCATTTTCTTGATTTCTTTTTTTATCCTTCGGACAAATGAGACTTTTATAAATTAACTCAGCTGGTGCACATTTGACCCCAATTTTTGAATGTGTTCCCTGGGTCAAGTACTTTGGTGTGTGAGAATAGAATCATTCACCTCACCCTGAGGCAACCAGAGAAGTCATTCATTTAACTTACCATCAACACATTTTTAATCATAAATAATTTTCTACATGTTTAATCTAGGCAAACAAATCATGCTAAAAAGAAATATAGGCAATTGCACTTTATTTTCTAGCCTCTGCTTACCATGTTAAACTATGTACTGAATAATAAATTACAAATTAAAATCTGTAGAATTTCTGGTATGTGTTTCAACACATTTTAGTGAAAAGTTATTTTACTCTAAAAAATACAACGAATCATAGCCCATGACCATTATGTAAATTTAAGAACGATATTCATATATCTGCACGTCTCTGTCTTCCCCACTTTGTTTTATCAAAAGCCTTCCATGGCTGGGAGTTTCACTTCCTCGACCTATGTGCCAACATATGGTTGCATTCTGTAACATGAACTCATGGCTAAATCTATGAACTCCATTCCTTAGTCTTCACCTTTGGGACATCAGTAGGTGGTAATCTCAGCAACCTGGATGTGATATCACCATTGTGGCATTTTCATTGACACAGCTCAGCTACAGAGACCCCTTTGCCCCCCAAGTATAACTCCTGAAGAATTAGCCTCTCATTACAAAACATTAAATCTCTTGTCACTCAATCCTGTAGGTTGATGGAAGCATAGGATATGATGTGAGGGTAAAAGCTCCCCTAAGAGTTAAACTTGGCACTTCCCTGCTTGGTGATACAGACTCTGGATGGGTGGTCCCTCTGGATCTCCTTTCAATAACAGGTTCACAGGTAGACAGAAGCTACAGACTGGATCAGAAAACTTGAATTCAACAACTCCCAAATTTTATGAGATTTGAAGAGCCAACTGTATTAATCTTATGCTTTGTTGGGTTGGCAAGGTGAAAGAATTGCATTTGATAAGAATAGTTTTTATTTATTATATTAAAATATCTAAGGAAAGCTTCCTTCCTGGGTGGTTTGCCTTTTCCTAATTTAAATTTCTAGTCAATGTTTTAGTTGCCCCCTCTATCCTTCTTGTGGTGATTTAGGTTTGGTGAAATCTAAACAATGTGTTTCATATTTCTCATATGCCAAGAGGGACTTTCAGGGCAAGGCTGAAAGAAAGCAGTGCTTTTGGTTAACATCTCCCATGAAGGCAATATATCTAGAATAATTGTCCTGGGAAAAGCAAGCCAAAGAAATTTGCTCAGCTGTAGACTGACTGAAGAGCTCAACAATGTGATAAATGGTTTACCTTATCTGAGTACTGAATAATGTCAATCTGTATATAACAGCTTTGATAGACATGCAAATTGTTATCACATTTAGGTAAAGAAAAAAGTTCTTCTAGGAATGCAAATGTTAAAAATCTTCCCTCTCCCTACAAAACACTAGGGATTAAGGTTGAATACTAAGAAACAATTGTGTTATAAATTCCTTCTGGAAATAAAAATTTATAAAAGAAATTTTAAAATCTCAATAAATATTTTGTCTATGTTTTAAAACATTAAACTATGAAATAGTAATAAGATAATTAACATATACATTATCAGAGAGAGGTGAGACAACAGATACAATGCTTTGTTCATGGTACCATCAGGAGAGTAATTTAAGACAGCAGTTCAGAGAGCACTCAAAATTTTTCAGAAAACCTAGTCAAAATCATTGTTATCTCATAATCTGAAATAAACCACAAATTTTGAAAGTAAATACATTACTTACTTTTGCATTTGACTGTCAAAGTATAATGACAGATTAACAAAACATCCTTTTTGAAATCTGTTTTTACAGACAAAATTTATTTGAACTGTGTTTAAAGTCTGCAATAAATCGCCACAGAAGCTGAAGAGAAATAAGAATCCCAGTTTAAATCAAGTAATCAGAGGATCCAATAGCCAAATGATCGTGTCATGGGTGGATTGACTTTGACTATATCATCAGTATTTAAATGCATATTTTATAAAAAATAATAAAAGATGTATTTATTAACCTTAAAGGATATGAAAAAACCTGATAAGCTACATTCATTTCTTATACTGATTCCTGAAGTGGAAGGGNCCAGTTGGAAACAGTCTTTGGAAGAGATTCATTCCCTGGAGGTACCATGGTCATTTTTCAAGCACAACCACTTCTCTCTGGAGGCGCTTTGATTCACTTCCAGCCTATCAGCTACAGATGTAAGGCACCTTTCAAAGCATGTATCAGCAAAATTCTTCTCCTGGCTTTTCACCTACTAATTGCAAGCAGGGAGCAAGTTCTCCTTTTTCAAACAAAGCCACAATTTTTAGATCTTCCCTCAGTATAACCATGGCTGTAGAGTCATATACTGCATAAATTGTGATCGTGATAATGTGACACTTTCATCTTAGCTTGAAATAGCATCTATCTGCTGCAACATCTTTGAAATCTTGATTGATAAGGGATTTAGACCTGGTTTTAATTATCATCTTAAGTACTTGGCAAAGGTTAATATTTTGCATGGGGAAAAAGATCAGGCTATAATTCTTGGATTTAAAGCAAGAACTCCAGAATTTTGATTAACTATGACTTTCAATGCTAGAGAAAACTTAAATTTTTGAAATAAGTAATTTTACTGTTTGTTTGAGAAATATGGAAGATTTTTTCTCATGGCTTCTTCAGTTTATAAACAGAGGTTATTAGTGCTATGAAAATAGTAACAAAAATAATTCCATGATAAACTCAAACATTTCTGTTTCAAACGTATTTCAAATTCATTAATGACCAAAAGCCACGGTCCTAAAGTTAAAGGAACTACACTAGCTCTCATTTGGCCATATTTTTCTGGTAATTCTAACTTGATCAGTCCCAAGCATACAGAAAATCAAAGAAAGTTATAAATTCACTTTTGTTTCTTCAACTTCTGCCAATTATAGGAAACAGATAATTAAATCTTACTGTGTCATATTAATGCTGGTCATATTCTAAAATATAGCTTCACAAGATACATTTCTTTTTATTTTAGCTTTCAACATACCATAAGGATTTTTTTAGTATGATTATCTTTTGCCAGATGGATCTAGATCAAATACCTATATATGGGCTGGATGGGTATTGCATCACATTAGTATTTTAAAGAAATAACAAACCATAATTAAGAAAATAAAAGTTTCTATGACAGAAATGTAGTTTTCATAGAGTTGCAAAATCACACGCTGAGTTAATTTTGCTGCACAAAGATTTATTTTAAAGTTTATAAAAATCATGTGCCGTGCTTTTAAAATGTTCCTTGAATTCTTATGACTAAGAGAACCAATAAAGGGAGTGGCTGATGTTGAATTCATAGGTTTCTGTTGTGAGTATTTTGTTTCCTAGTTTTTTGTGGCTTGGTTTGGTTTGGTTTGGTTTGGGTTGGGTTTTTTCTTTGTTTGTTATGGAGTCTTTTGTTTAGTTTTTTGGGATTCATATTGTTGGGTTTTGTTTGTTCATTTGTTTGTTTTATTTCAATCAGTATCTCTCAATATTCAGTCATAATCCAGACAATATGGCTTCCATAATCCCTTTCCTTAATCTTCAAAAGGAAGCAAGTGGGAGCTAAATGGAAGTAGATGCTATCATCTTCCCAGGCTCAGCAGAGTGCAAGGAACTATTTCACATAAAAAATGAGGCATCTTTTCTTCTGTAAAGATGATCTGTCCTCATTTGAAGAGAAGATTTCTAAGAATTTAGTTTGATCAAATTGGAATCATTATCAAATTACTTGTATAAAAAAATAATTACTACAATGTGGAGTGGGTGGATGTTCTACTTCATACACAATTTGGTGTGCATTATGATGTCTTTGCTCCAAACCTTCAAACTGACTTGCACAAGGGAGTGATATCACTCAGAGACTATGGACTATTTTTAGATGATTACAGTAGGAATGTTTTTGATATATTTGTTAAAGAGCTGTGTATGTACTAGGGTTAGTTTATTCTGAACATGGAAAAAGCTCTCTAGCTGAACAAATATCAAGGTTTTCCAGACACTTTTTTAACTCTTCAGAACATACAGAACAGGCTTTTTCACTGTGGAAATTATCCAGTCTTTGTGGTGTGGAACACTGGCTTGACGAAGTCTTAGGTTTCCAGATTTAGCTTACTTCCTTTTTTGTGTGTGTCTGAGAATTCTAGATGGGCAAACTTATATAATTCAGTGATTTCAATTCTTTAGCTTTTGATTTTCATTAATCCATCTTGTGTGATACCATACAGAACACATCCAAAGAGTAATTTTCTGTTTTATTTAAAATGTGGTATGTGTTTTTTGTGTTTTCACAGAAGATATCCTTGGCTGGCTGACAGTTTATTTGAACTTTTTTAACTACTGTATTAATAAACAGTGCTACTTGCAGATCATGGCAATATGCTTTGCATTTTCATTCCCTGTTTTTGTATTATTGAGACGTGTAATGAAAACAGTATATGGGGCTGGATTTTAAGCATTTATTTTTAACTACTGTTTATGGCTCCAAATTCATTCCTTGTGTAAGATGTGCCTAGAAAGGCAATGAATATGGATGAGATTGACCCATGTTCCTATATTTTCACATAATTTCTGCAAAAGACAGTTGTCTGTGCTGGTCTCTGTGGGAGAACTATATCACATGCTAACTTTGAAAGAGGATTAAAGAGATGATATAATAGTTTTTCTAACTCTAGCTCAATGATACTTCATGATGTGATTATGAAGTGAGCTGCCAAAAGATAAATAAAAAAAAAGATGAACTTTTAAAGGAATAGCTCTTGTTCATATACTTTTTCAAAGAATACAGAAAAAGAAATCCCATCATTTTGCACGTACACATCAATTCAGGAGAACACAAGCTTCTCTTAAATGCTGAAGGAGTTTTCAGATTCTACAATCCATATTTGGTGTGGATGTGTCTTTTGCTTAAACTTACATTTTTCCAAATACTAGGGCAAGAAAAGTCTCTCTCATAGATTAACATTTATTTCACTGCATCTAAAGAGTTTTTTATCTATGAGTTATTAAATAATGAATTTTTTTATCCACAGAATGTGGTTATAAATGATTAAAGTCTGGGAAACAGGGGCCTAATTGGATCAAAACCCAAACACAGGTTGAAAGGAGCCAAATTTGATTGGTTTTCACTGTGATTTTTTTTTTTGAAGATTCTCCTCCATACTCCCTCTTAAATGTTAAATCATTTCCATGAAGCATCTTTCATTAGTCCAGGTTCCTCTAAGGTTAGCTGCTGCCATTCTAAATGTAGGCTGCAAATGCAAAGAAAAATTATCATTCCAATTGTGTGGTCTTCTGCAACCTCTGCTGTGAGGCCAATAAACCTGAAATAAGCATTTGCAAAAATGTGCTGCAAAACACTCCCCAAAGCCACTGGTGCCAGCTAAAAAGACATTTTTTAGCCTCACAGATAAAGAAAAGCACTTAAGGAATGAAAGGTTTAGTTTGCTGGTTTTGTGCTAAAGCTTGGCTCTAATGGTGAATATTTTAACATTAGCCTGAGTAGTAGAAAGACATTTGACACTTAAACTTCCATAATAGAGCTATTTCAGGGATGAAGCTATTTTGTTTATTGCACAATATGAAAATCATATGGAAATAGGTCTTCAGGAAAATAACAATAAACAAAGTATTCACATGCCATCAATAATTCTTTATTATATTGTGGAAGTAGAACCACTCCACAATTCTGATAGGCTTGCAAAATTCCTAAAAAGTAATCTTTAGTTATAATAAAGTCGGCTTGTGTGATGATGTCGTGCAATGTGGTCTAATTACAGCTAGAATAAACAAAATGATGGTTAATCCTCACAAAATGTCCAAGAGTTTATAGGCTTTGGCTTCAGTTTTGCATTCTGAAAGAGCAGAAGCTTTCAACAACGTCCAGTGTTGCTGCATTTGCCCACAATTATCTTCTATCCCAGTGTATGTACAGTGACCTACTTTCTGCATTAAACAGCTTCTGCTGGCAGAGCCTGCTTTTGGAGCATGTTCTGCCTTTTATGGGCAGAAGCAACAATTTTTATGTGGCTCATGAGGAGAAAGTAAAATAGAGAGCTCCTGCATTGTGTTTTTTCTTCTCTGGTTTTCCTGGGCTGACAAACCAACACTTCATTGAAGTTGCTGAGGCAATGTCCATAGACAACAGGCATAGTACCACCAATCCAGGTGAAATCTCCCTCAACCACATCCAGAGATGAGTAAGGATTCACAAGAGGAAAGATACATTTCAAATACTTGTTATTATTTTTTGTTTATGTTTCAGTGTGAGTTTTTTGTTTGTTTGTTTGTTTTGTTTTATTTTGAATTTTGGGCATGTTTTTTAATTATTATTATTCTAACATGTCCTTCTGGTTAGACATACAATGGAAAAATGGTAGAAGACATAAAATTAGCCTTTTGAATGCCATACCTCATCTCTGGATTTCATTAGGTAGTAGATTTTAATGTGCAGTGGTTGGTATTGTTTTAAATTAATAGAATTTAATGTTAAAAAAGTGTACTTTTACTCCATAACCCATGCTGAAAACACAAATAAAGCCTTACATCTGAAGATTTGCCATCCTCCTACTATTTTTGATTACCTCAATCACTAGTAGCTTACTTTTATTAATAGAAATATTCGAGAAAACCAAGAAGTAATAACTAACAAATGTAGATTTCTTTTCATTCCTACTTACAAAGTAGTTAGGATTCATTCAAGCCATCTTTAGTTACAGGGATAGTATGTAAGATTATCCATCCTGTCGCTCTGCTGGCACAAAAGAATATGTTCAGAATGTAATGAGCTTAATAATTTTGATGATAAGCAGCTGGTGGTTTTTGCCATCAATACAAGAAGTATCAGAGGGAAAACAAATGGGAAAAGAAGGAAAAACTAAAAGAGAAAATTAAGATGAAGAGTTGAATTAGTTTTTTTATATACGTCTGTTCATTTTATCACATCTTTTAAGTGGTTTGTATCCTGAGTGTTGAGAAAGCAGCATACTTAACTGATTCTTTGACCTCCTTGAAAATAATTTGTAGCTATCACTGAGGTCTATTCTCATTATAACATCAATGGGTACAAGCTTAGAAGTAAATTTTCACAGTTTTTCATCTTTTCCCACCATAATATGATTTTCATATTGTTGGATCTTGGGTTAAGATTAAAGACTGATCCTCTGATGAACCTGAAGAAGACTTAGCCATTATGCTCACACATGAAAAAGAAATTATAAATAGGAAAACAAACCAAAACAGATTAGACAAGGGTAAAGAAACCCATGGAAATGAAAGAAGCCCTTACTCACCAAAACAAGGCCATATAAAAAAAGACCATTTCCTAAATAATAATGGTTATCAGGTGTTTGTAGAAGAAACTGTTATGTACGAGGAGATTATGAAAACATTGATCCCCCTAAAACCTAAGAAATTTCCTATATAATTTAAAAATTTTTAATTATTAAGATTGATACTTGTATGTAATTGAAAAAATTATGCAAATTGCAATCCATGTAATAGAGCAGACTGGAACTCTTGAATGATAATAATCATGTGCTGTTTAAAAAAGGTGATGTTGCAAACACCAAAAACATAATAAAAAACAGCAAAATAGAATGATGGAAATTTAAGATGTATATATTTATTCAAGCACTGGCTGTTGAAGGGGTATTTTATGATGAATGATGCATTACTCTAAAAAATAGTAAGTAATGGAATAGTAACAATTTCTGATTTTAGTGTGGTGGGGTTTTATTTTTTTTAATACTAATATAAATAAATTATCTAGAACGAGAGTAAGGCCCCTCAGGAACTGAGTATAACCTGAAGCTGCTTAGCAAACCTACAGATCAGATCCTGGATAAAGAAATAGGTTGTAATCCTATAATTATACATGAACACAGACTTTTTTTACATGTGGTGGGAGTCCCAACTTATTTTAGCAATTTAAAATTTATCTTCTGATAGCACCTTGGGAGCCTTTTATGGTCAGTAAAGGAGCCAAAACCCAAGTATCTTAGTCCTCACTCTGCTGTACTCTCATTAGTGCTCATGATTTACTCTGACTGTAGTTTACAGCAGAGAGGAGCTGAGATAGTGTGTACCATTAAGGAAAATAATTAACGTTTACTTTTTTAGCTTGTCATGAATATGTCTTTTGAATATATGAAGAGATTCCTTCACCACATGTAACCTCTTCATCTTTCACGACCTCTTCTACAGCTTTGAACAGAAACCAGTACATAGATGATTTAGGGAGTGTGAGGGGGAGATGGTAAAAGAACATCTACTGTAAATATAACTCAAAAAATCATGACAAACTGGGAAGTTTAATGAATCTGTGGTTTCAGTAGACGATGTTCTGTCTGGCAAAAAGCTTTGTCAGAAGAAAGCTGTTACCACGTAGCTTTGTGGTAATGCCTTTCACTCAATATCAGGTTTTTGTTTGGTTTTTTTGTTGGGGTTTTTTTGGGTGGGGATGTGGTGTTGAAATCAGTCTGGGGGTTTTTTTCCCCAAAAGTTATGCAGACAATATTCATAGGCTGTCCTGCTTAAAGGCAGATGTCACTCTAGTGTAAAACAAAGCTGGCCCAGACAATGGGAATACTTTCTTGAATCAAATGTTGGCTTCAATGCAAGTTAGCTGAGTTCTCTCAGAGTTCATAGAACACTGAGGAATCAGCTCAAGGCCCTGGTTTAAGTGCACATTAGCCACAGCAGGGACACTGTCTTTACTCCTTGCAAAGGTGCATTTAACTGTTTTAACAAAATCAGATTTATGTGGAGCTAAGGAAGTTCCCACTCCACATCACACTGACTAATATGACGTTTGCTCCCAGCCACCTCTCAGGGAAATAACAGCATTTCTACATGCTGGTCTTATCATGATCACAAGATCAATTATGCATATTTTGAAGAATTACAGCAGATGACTAAGTTCTGTGGTTTTGAATTCTGTTTTCTGATCCTGTAATTGTCTGATTTAATATTTTAATGAAAATTTATACTGATGGTTAATATATGAAGATGCTTACAGTAGACTATTTTTGAAATTACCATAAATGTTTTATTCACTCTACAGATATAATTTTTTAATTTCTACAAAATATGAAAATACTGTATACTTTATAAATATAGATTTCACTCAATTACTTGAATAGGATTATTCAGCTAAGGAAATGTGATTAATTGTACTGATTGATTTGAACTATTTACATGAAGTAAAACTTACAAGATTGAAACAATATCCTGAAGATTGTCAGATATAGCTGCTCTGGATGCTGTTTTTGCTGTTTTTTGCTACCTTGAATGGGTGGGGGCAGCTGAATTTTGCCCAGGGTGTCAGCATGATGGTGGCTGATCCAGTGTACAGCCATTTCTGCAAAATAATCCAATAAAACCTTTCCTTGATCTAGCTCATAATGAGAAGCATGGATTCCTCTGCACTGCAGACATTAGCAAGGATAATTAAATAGTTGTTTTGCTACTGCCACTCCTCCTACAGAACTAAAAAGTAACCTTAGAGTTCAGATGCAGCAGTGTCTCTTTCCTCATTATTGCAAATGAGTGTAGGCACAAAGCTGATAATTTCACTTACACATGTGCTTGCATGCATCACCCTATTGGTTTTATTTTGTACAGGAGGGGACAAGCATGATCAAAGCAAGGGATCAGTAACTTGCTCTGAGTTATTTATGTGCTTTGAAACAAGACACTGTACTTCGAACAGATTTTTTGTGGAAACAAGAAAAGCCATTTTTTAAAGTGCATAGTAGAGGGTAGAAAGAGGAGTTATCTTTCTCAATTTACCATTAAAATGATTTTAATCTCTGTAAAACCGAGAAAGATAATGCAGTTAAGCTTTGGATGTTGATGACTGGAACAGAAAATTTCACCTAAAGTCAAGTTATTGACCCTAAACTTGGAGACTAAATTTATCTACAGATAGCAGTTGAAATTAATCCAACTTTTCTAAATTTCAGGTGTCTGTAATATTTTAATAAACCTAGAGTGCATGGTGACATACAGTCTAACCAAAGATTAGCCCATCATGCTTTAGGATAAAAAAATTTATTAGACTTTTTTTTTTTTTTTAATTGACCTGAACCTGGAGGAGAACACACTTGCCACAGATTTCGAACTATTAACAGTACCCATAACCTAGAACAAATCTTATTCCCCATGTACTTTTATGATGTTTTTTCCTAATTAAGAGTACATGCTTAAATAACCAAAATTAACATACTGACATTTTCTAAATAAAGGCTGATGTAATTTCATCCCTGGAAGGTGAACTAGGATACCTCTATAAAATAATACATGTAGGCACAGATGAAACATGTACCAAACAAATCTCTGTGTGCCCCTTGGTATCTAACAGGTCTTAAGGAATGAAGGTTGTGTCTTGAAGTCTTTCACTGTTGGTAACTGATATAAATATAACAAGTTCAGCCTATAGCAGCATCTAATTTTTATATTTTAAATCAGTTGTAAATTTACTTGTACATATTTCTTCAAAACATCTGTAACTTTAAAGTATTATTTTATTTGTGACTTGACAACAAATGCTATGAAAAGGCTTTGTTTGAAGAACTCTTCTCTAAACTAATGTTTTAACTCCTTGGTTCATTTTACTGTGATGTACTTCCCCATCCATGCTAAGAATCATACCTCTGGAAGGAAAATCAAATTGCACATGTGTGTGTCACTACATGAAACTGTTCAATGGTACTGTAGAAAAATGCTATATATAAATGAAAAGTCCTCTACTGCACGTGATAGCTAATAATTCATGAAAGGATTAATGATGTTTTTTACTTATATGGAAATTAAAAAATCAAAGATCTAGGCTTGAAAAATGCATCATAACTTATGCCACTTATACAAGACTGGATAAAGCATGTATTTACTTAATCACAAAATGTGAACGGTACAGAAAATGCAAAGTTAGCTGACTAGGTTCAAACCAAATTAAAACCAGCAAGCAAAGCACCAAAAATCCTAAGAACAGGCTACCTTAATATCAATATCAGGGTAAGTAGATAAATAATTTTGAAGAAAATATTCTTCTGAGTTTGTAAAAATTAACTTGGAAAAGTATGTCATTCTGATGCATTGTGGCAGAAGGCAGAGAGTGCTGGAGAAGAGGATGAGGAAAGAGATTTTCTCTATAGCTTGTAATGGCCTTTAGAAATCTACTGGGAACAATTTTGTTTTCTTAAACTAACTACTCTAAACTGCCTGACTGCAATCCTGACCTATCATCATAGTAACAGATAATGTCATAACACAGATCCATCACAATTTATTATCTAAATATATTACATATCTTTTACTCTTTTCTCTCAGTGTTCTCCAGCAGTCTGAAGCTGCTTTTGACGACAGTTCTGGAAAATGAAAAAGTCGTGGAATGTGTGGGAACCAAGAGCCTGGGACACTACTAAACTGTCATAACTTGAACACTGTGTCATCCGTGAAATAACACATGCCCCAGTTTATATTGCACTGTTTAGATTAGAACATAAACTGTAGCACATGGAAATTTCTTCCTATGCACTGTGTGCCAGTGCCTAGGATTAAAGCTGGAGACTCAACTGTCCAAGTCTGTGACTACAAGCCTCAAAATCCCACTCAGGCATCACTTATCTTTCCTCTTCAATTTAAAGAACTGATTTTTATTTATTACATTGAGGTTCTTCCATTGCTTTAAGTTCCTTCTCTGTATAATTCAGAAACCTGATAGCCCATGGTCCTTACCTTGTGCTCTTATTTTAATTATTTCGTTTTTGTTTGTTTTTGTTTGCTTTGTGGGTTTTTTTGTTTTGTTTTGTTTGTTTGACTAAATAAGTTATGAATTGAAGACTGTGGAGTTCTGAATAGGAAATCAGAGTCTGTAAATACTATAATGTATGTATAGTGAAGCAACTGGTAATAACTACATATTATCAATTAAATATAGTAATAACTTGAACAGGAGTTAGAAGGAGAAAAATTGGTTTTGTATTCTTATCACCAGCCATGACTTTGTTTGTGTCTCTGGATAAACTGCAGAGGCACAATTTTTCATAGGAGCCAAGTAATAAAATGGAGATTAGAGCACTGCTCCACTTTGAGAAATTCTGTGAGGTCAAAAATACAAAAAATTTGCAAGTAGTTTGGAAGGTGACACCTCAGGTCAGGATTATGCATTGTGCATTCTTAGATGCGTAGAAGGCAGCCTGATTTTAAGTACTTCTCATTGTCAGGCCTCAAGGTAAAGTTTTCAACAGATAATTATGGCAAAAATTGCCCAGCTCTTTCTCATTCTCAGAAAGAGAATTAGAATCATGTGGAGACCAGAAGTTACCTTCAGGAAAGGATTTTGAGGCATTAAAATGTGTATCACTGGGAATCAGAATTATCCCACAGAAATGCTGGTGTTGTTTGGGAAGAATAATAAGAAGGGATTATTGTCCTTATGTTTTCTGGTTGATAAATTCTCTGTTATCAGATTTCATCAGGAAAGTATGTTTAATCACTGATCATGTCACTGCTTAACTTTCAATTTTGGAAACTAAGCTAGTCTTCTGATTTAGGTTCTTTTCTTCAGTAAAAGATATTCTCCAGTCCTTTAATCATATTCTTGGACTTCTCTGAGCCATTTATAATTTTTCATCATCTTTCTTTAAACACATAATTGGGCACAATAATCTAGCATTTATGGCTTCATTGCCAGTACAGATATAACATCCTCTCTTCACATATACTTGGCATTTCTCTACTAAAACTTTCAAGGACTTTTGTATTCATGTAAACTCATGTTCAAGTAATTATCCATGCTGACCTCTAAGTCACTCAATATTTCTCTCATTCCTTAGAATTCCCAATCCTGAAGAATGACTTACATTCCTTATTCATAATTATGTTCTTTCCACTTGGCAATGTTGAAATACACATAATTTTCCCACAGTGTGTTTACCAAGAAACTGAGCTCATTCTGCATATGAGCATAGTCATTTTGATGCTACTGATTCTATTGATCTTTGTCATTAGAAAATTTTATAATAATATATTTACATTGTCTTTTCTCAAGTGATTAATTAAAAAGGTCAAATAGTATGTATTCAAGAATTAAAATCTACAGAGTGACATTAAAATTATTATTTTATGACAGTAATTTTTAATTTAAAAAATATTTTGTTTGTCTTAACACTTTAAATGTGCAATACTGTCTATTAGTTATCAGCATGTATCATCATATATGTTTCCTATTTTTTGTTAAATATTTATCACTACCAGATCTTCCTTTTTCTATCATAATTATTAGGTAATTAACTGATAATCTCAGCTTCATTCCATGTCTATTGTAGCTAGCAGAGCTTTCTTCCTCAGCAGAAATTTTGACATTTTTGGCACTTTAGGAATTCCCAATTATCTGTCACATTTAATTACTTACTCCCAGTAGACTTTACTCATAATTGTTATCATGTTCATGAAGCTAGCTTATAAAATTTAAATAAACTGTAAATACGGTGGAGATTGGGATGCTTCAGACATAACTGATTCCTTATATCTTGCACTCTACCAGTTCTTAATTTTGCCCTGAGATTAATGGTTCTTTCCATGTGAAGACAATGTACATTGGTTGTCACATTTTTTTTTCAGATAAAATTTTATAATTTTATAAACTGTGAAAATATTGAGGAGCTCCTTGCATTAGACTTCCAATATGTCTCAGTAAGAGTTAAAACCTCTGACATTAATATATCATCTTCAACCTACACATGACGTATCGGTCTTCAAGAAGTAGATCATCCCATTCTTTACTGTGATTTGGTGATCTGCAGCCACACATTTACTGCTTTATTCATTACCACGGTAAGTTCTAACTGCTAAAGTTTGTTTTATAATGCTGGTAACTTTGAAAAAGTTCAAATTATTTTTAACATATTGTATCTTTCCGTTCTTTTTTTCTCCACTTTTTTGTTCCTGTATAGGTTATAGTCATCAATGGAACTACTCCAATAATGTGAATTTTATAATTTTATAATGGGTGTAATTTCATTTACAAATGAGTGAGTTCTTACAACCTAAGCTGAGTAATTTTGAAGCAGGACAAACTCATCTCAGACATGAGAAATTCCATTTTTACTTGTTTTTTACCTAGACAGAAATTAAATAGTTTCTCCTTTGTGTCCATCTGAGGCTTGGTAGTGCAGGATCCTAATTTCATGGTTTAGTTCTAAGTGCATAGGTGTACATTTATATTTTTTCACCTCTTCTCTTCTTATGTTTATCCCTCCTGGCTACTTTAACCATACAATTCATGGAAGATTGATTCCAGGAAGCTCTAACGAGCACATCCTTCTTTTGCTGTCTGTATGAGGAGGTTATTACTTCTTCTGACCCTTGACTGCTTCTGCTCATGACATGGGATGAATCTCTGGGAAATGCTTTAATGTTTTTCTCCTTCAATCCCCTTGGAGGTCTCCAGAGTCTTTTGCAATTAGTCATGTATCATGCTATCATTTGTAGCCATGATCATGTTTTTAGGACCACTTAGGGTTGCAAGACCTTCTCCTGGCTACCTCCAAAGCAAGCTGGAGTAATTCCAGTCTTGTGATTGCATCTTCCCTCCTGGCTCCAAGGGAAATCACAACATCCTTTTGTTGGCCAGCTCATCATAGTGTGCTTATTATCTTCTTTGTAGGACAAAATAACAATGTGTTTTCTTTTCTTAGGTCATTGAAGACCTTCCTGTGTCCTTTAAAAACAGGTTTGTGCCTGTTTGTAACCCCCAAATTCCAGCGGTGTAGAAGTGTAAAACATTCTACCTTCAAGGTAAGATATAGTGCATCCTTTGATGGTGTGCTCTAGTGAGGCCACAGGTTTAACTGTGAAATAGTAATTACTAAGTGAGTGATGCCTATTCTGAGCAACACATGAGGTGAGTTCTGTGGCAAAAATAAAAAGTAACAGGAAATCCAGACATAACTATATAGGAGTACAATTCAGGTAAATGTGGGTTATACTAAAGACTGACTAATACATACATGAATAAATAGTACTTGAAGTATCAAATTAAGATAATCTTGCTTCTTCTGTTTTAAATTCTGTATTCTCTTGTTTAATAATACGAGTGATACAGAACTGTAGATTTTATTTATTTAATAAAAATTAAATATAATTATTAAAATAAGTGGTTGTCATAGTTGGTATAGCTTTAATCAGGGTCACACCTAGTAATTTTCTTCTAGAATCATTCCTTGCTTCTGTGGAGGGGGTCAAAACTATGAAAAGTACTAACCACCTTGAGATCATTATAGAAAAAAAAAAAGGAGAAAGAAATTAAATATTTTCACACACGAACATTTCTCTGTAGATTCAGAACTCCCTTTCACCATATAGAGTCTCTAAGGCCTAGCATTTCATATCCTTTTCTTTCATTTTTTGTATGGCTAAAACAGTGCATTGCACTGGAGAATACCCAGTGATTTATCATTGCTGGTTTAATCAGGGAACTGCTCTTTCAGATAAACTGTTTGCCTGAAATGCTGTCCCTGATGGACAATTTAGTTAGATTGAAAAAACAGTGGCAGATTCTGTGGCCCTTTTCAGGTTAAAAACCTGATAATTTCCCAATTTTTTGTAAGTCCACTTCTAATAAATTTCTGTGTCTGCTTCTCACATTACTCACCAGCTTAACATTTTGTCCTAGAAGGTGGTTTAATTACTTGAGGAGCTAAAAAGCTGAATAGGTGTCTAAACACTCAAATGTTATTCTAACAATATCAAATTTTACAGTCAATTCCAGAATGCTCTCTGAAAGTAGGACTGCCATGCCCAGTCTCGCCCGAAAATGCAGGGAGTGAAGAAAAAGATGAAACTTAAGAGTAGAGGTTTTTAAAACTTTCATTTTGTTCCATAGATATGTAAATATCAATGGGGACACAATTTTTGCCTTCTTGGTGCTTGCCCTGTCACCTTCTTAGACAACTACTGCAGTCAGCAGAATACAAACTTCTTTGGTTTATGTTGTTTTTCCTTATGTCCAAATTTGATCTGCTGATACAAACTCACTGAAGTCTTATACTGACCACAGTCCTGATTTCCTTTTTCCTCAAAAAGGTATCAAATGGATTAAACTTCCCATATAGTCTTATTTCTCTAAAGTTCAAAATCCCTTATGAACACATAAGTTTTCTACTTTTACTGCTATAAGTGCTTACAAAAATTTCAGTTAAATGGCTAAGTAAGCATTGGCCCTAAAATGATTGGTGAGTTAAATGATGTAAGGAAGAGCTTGGAGAACTTCCCTTTCTGCTTTTGAGCTGCCTTGGTTCTGAAGGCTGGCAAAGCAACAAGAAAATGGATGTGATCCTCTAGGTAATGAAGCTTTTAAGCCAAATTGTTAACTACTAAAGCCTGGGAAACAGCTTGTCAATTCAAATAAACCCAGCTGACTTCCAATCACACACCCATATTCTTGCTTTCACAAGACTGATTTTGCTTTAGAATTTAAATCAGTCCTTCTTTCCTATCTCAGCTTTTAAAGATTTCTTTCAAATTGGTGCAAGTCCCTTATGTAGACATTTTTCATAAGTTTTAACTCTTAACTAAATTGGTTTAGTTTGAGACAGTAAATTAGGAAATTAAATTGCTTAAAGGAATAAGAAACTCTTTTAAAGATATTTTCATATAGAATTTCCTGTAATATTGGACATTAAGCTATTAGAGAACATCCAAAGGAGGGTCATGAGGACAGTGAAGGGTCTGGAAGAGCAGGGAAAGCTTTAGGAAGAGCAGCTGAGATCACTTGGTTTGTTCATCCTGGAGGAGATGAGCAGAGACCTCACGGTAATTTTCAATATCCCCATGAGGAAAAGCAAAGACACAGGGTCAGGAGTTGGACTTGATGATCCTGATGGGTCCCATCGCACTCAGAATATTCTATGATTCTGTAAAATCTAGTTTAAAATGATCCAGCTCTTGCTGAATGAACAACAGCTAAATGAGGTGTAACTTTGTGGCACCTAGATTTAGTCACATATGTGAATGATTTAGGATCATGATGAAAAACACTTGAATTTACTATTATTTTTGTTTTAGACAGTCCAGAAAATACAGAAAATATGCATCAAGTCAGAAGCATAAAATACTTGCCAGATCTTTCATGCTGTGTTGAATAGAAAACAAGCACTAATATCAGGCAGTGTGGCTTTCCCCAAACCTTCAGTAGCATGTCTGCCACCCAAACTGAAAAAATGTGTGTGTGGTGATATCATTTTAGACAGAAATGCTTTGCCTGTAAAACATTTCTGCCTGGGAATTGATTTCAATGATACAAATAGAAAAAGTTATAATATTAGTAAATTAGAGGGGGAATTTAATTTTTCTAGGAAAGTGTCTGAGAGATGCTTAAGTCTCCTGTGACATCTTCTTCATTAATTTTCAGTGAAATAGTTTTTCTTGAATATAAATTACTCTTATCAGCAAATTAAGCTGTTACTAAGGAATGGCAAAGGTGCACAGAAAGGAACATAAAGCGAAGAAAATAAAGAGTTTGATCATCTGTCCTAATAAGAGGTTGTAGAAATTGGTCTAAAGTAAAATTAGTTTGATTTAGTTTCAACTTCATAAATGGATGAAAAAACATATTCTGAATTATGTGGAGAGATGTCACACTGAAATTCTGGATGGAAATTAAAGTAAGAAAATATTTTGTGGGACTAAATTGAGGTAGAGATGGCACTCACTAATCTAAACGGAATTACAGCAGATCTGAAAACAGTGATAGACCAGAAGTTATAAGCAGAATATTTTGTAAGCACATTGAGTATTATAAGATTTTAATACTATACACAAGAGGAAACTTATATTTTTCCTAACATTGTCTTTTCTGAAAGCCTAAGTATCCTTACTGTACTATTACCTATAGAGTGAACCTTAGACACTAGAGTGAAAATAATTAGGAAACCTCTTTTCTTCTTTGGGTTTTCATTTCAGTATATTTGTTCCCATTGACACTGCACTGAGGAATGTTGTGAGACCTCAGTGAGCTGTGAATCTGGTGCACCAATTATAATACCCTTACAAGCATACTCTTTGCATTAACCTCCATAATCGCCTCTGAATAGTTTTTTTTTTAGTCTTTGCCTCCTACACATTCCCTATCTGTTCCAGCAGCACCAGAAATACACCACTTTTCAAAGTCATCTGTCAGAGTAATGGTAATGTAATCATGGACTAATAATTTTAGATTGCTACAAGTAACACTGTTTACTAGAAGTCTTCATTCAAAAGACAAAGGGAAAAAAAAAAAGACAAAAAGGGTAGTTAGTTAATATGATACAAATGGGTGATGATAAGTTCCTTCCGAGCCTACATACAATTCTGCTCCTTGTCAGAGAAAGTACTTTCCACAAGTTCCCTCACCTGGCTTTGCTGGCATCTCACTCACTTTCCTGGAGGACTTGTGGGAGTTGCTGTCCTGTTTTCTTCAGAGAAGCTCAATACAGCTGTTGAATTTTGTCTCCATGGACAAGACTGCTAAGCATTCTATGCCTCAGACTTGTGCCTCAACAGGAAAAAAGAATTCAAAAACCTACCAAGAAGAATGATCTAATGTGCTTCTAATACTGTTGGTTTTCTCTTCTGCTCCTGTACTGTTATTGGGATGCTGAGGGGCACTGGATGACTCAGACTCCAGAGAAGTATGCATGAGTTTCACACCTACTCTTTAAGGCAGCAAAGTAAAAAGTGATCTTGATGCCTTGTGCTCTCATTTCTCTCACTTCCCATTTCTCTTTCTCACTCATTTAATTTCCTCCTGCTTATTTCAGCTTGATAGGGCATGACTGACTGGGAAGTGTACATGAAGAGTGGACATGAGGTGCTGAATGTCCAGTGCATAGATCACTGCATGTCAGTGAGCAAAACTCACTGCTGGATGTGAGCAAGATCTTTACACAACAGAAATACTGCAGCAGACATACTTTTGAATAGATTTGTCATGTTGATAAAAACATTAAAATATACCCAAACTATATTTCAACAAGAAAAACATATGGTTTATAGTCTTAACTTAATGCTGAAATACAACTTCTGTGCTTTTATTGTGACTCAGTTCAGTTCTGCCATTCCTGCTAATGTTATGTAGTTATGTGTTGTTAATTTTTAGTGTGCTTCCAGCTGTAATCACTCTCACATAAAAATTCAAATGCTACAAAGCTGGCATGCTTCTGCTGTTAGTATTATGAATCCTAACACACTCCACATGGACTGCTCCCATGCCATTGTCAAATATTTGTTCACATGAGAGCTGTGTATTTAATTATTTTTCTAGTATCTCCATAAGGCTTGAAAAGGAATCCTTCTAGAATAAAGTAGTGTGAGTTTTTCATTGTTATCACCAAACCAAACAACTTTTGGCTCAAATTCTGTACTTCAAAAAAACCAAAAAAACCAAAAACAAACAAACAAACAAACAAACAGCAAAACAAAAAAAATTTAAAAAACCAAAACAACAAAACTCTAATATGAAACAAAAAGGAGCTCATTTGCGTATACTTAACAAAAGAAAAATAATTGATGGACTTACACAGAACTCACAAAATAACTATACTTTCAAGTTACAAAACAACTTATATTTGTAGCATTTCCCTACGCTTTTGGAAGAACATAGGTTCAACATCCTGCTCTGTTTCAGGAGTTTTAAATCTAAGTATGAGAATGTTCTCAGTCATCCTGCTTTATATCTGAGATTGAGCTATTTTAGGTCTTTTCGTGTAAATTATTTCATTTTGTGTAAACTGCTTGGATATTCTCTAAATCTGAGACTGTATATCACATCTCTAGGATAAGTACCCTAAATACTGTGTGGCAGATGAATTATCTCACAGTCCTGTTTTGTGCTTCAGTGAACATCTGAATGTTCTGTATGGATGAACTGAGGTAAACAGCTTAAAAGTGTTACCCAAGACAGTCTTGAGAGTTAAGAGTTCAAATGACTGCTCTTACATAGATGTTAAATCTGTAATTGGTATTTTTCAGCCTATTTCAGCACTTTATCATCAATTACTCTTAGTGGGAAGGTATTCAGATTGTGCATGAAAGTCTGCTGACTTTGGCATCCACCTAGAATACAGGAAGCCAGGTTTCCACTCCAGGTTTCAACTGTGAAGAAATGTCAGCAGAAAAAGTTGAAACTGAGGTTTTTTGTCTCTAATATAGAACCCATGACTCAGCTCTATGTACATTCTCTTTTCTCCCTCATAAGGTTACAGATTTGTACAGCAATGTCATGGAGAACAGACAACACACAGGCTCCATTCTTGCTCATGAATCCTCCTATGAAACCCTTGAAACAAATATAGAATGGTTTCTTTTTTTCAAATTTAGAGACACAACCCTGAAAGTTTACACTCTGTTCCTCCACAATTTCACTACAGAAATCCATGTGGACTTAATCTTATCTGCCCATGGGGATGAAGTGGATGATACAGTTTACTTTACTTCTTTTTTTTTATAGGTTCTCATAAAAGTAAGCACTGTGTCAAATGTTTGAAAAACTTGGGATGCAATCCTGTTGTAACCTATATTGGTGCAGATTTGGAACCACTTTACTGGCATTTCAATGACAGAACTGTGCCTATAAATTTCTCTAAGTGTCTGGAAAAGTATGTTGCTTAAGAAAGAAAAATACAGTCTAGTCGACTAATCCTCCACTGTTGTCTCTTCTAAAAGAATCCTTTGTTTGCCTATATTATAGTAATAATTTAGGTAATAGGCAGAAACATTCTTAGACAGTTGAATGTGACAGTTTCTATTTCAAGCTCTTAGAATATTTCCTGAGATTATTTTGGAAGGTGTCAATTGTCCACTCAGAGAATTTCCAGGCGTGTTTAGAAGCTGGAACTTCTTGTGGACTAATTTCAATAGTTTGCATAGAGCCAGCCTGTTTAGGGAGGGAGGCATGGATGAACACAGATAGAAGCTGTTCTGGGTCATGCAACCTCTGCTTCAAAAAGGATTCCAGAGTGTTTAATTTATTAACTAAATGAACATGGTAAAGGTCAGAATCTACATTCAGAAGTAAGTTAAAAATGTCCCTTCCTTCACTGTCAGAAAATTTGAAAAGGAAAAAACAAAACAAAAGCAACCTCTAAAAGTTTGGTGTCTATCATGTATTTTCTAAATAAAAATGATGGGAGGTTTTATAACTGTGCAGCATGCAAGACTCCTTTATGTCTACACAAAAAAAGCAGGGTCCATCCATTTGTAAAGCAATTTTACATCACAGAAATTCTTATGGCCAGCCTGTGCTGCTGCCTATGGAGTTCTGAGAATCTTGAAACTTTCACATGCATCACATTGGTGTCTGAAAGACAGAACAAACCCTCCCACAGTGATCTCATGGATGAATCTCAGTAAATGTGCATGATGTCTGAAGGATAACAGTTCATTGTCTTATCATTGCTACAAGATAAATTTAAGAGAAATATGTATGAATGTGTTTAATTCATTCTAATTTGCCACCTTCTGTTGGGTTTCCTTACAACATTCCACTGGTAAGGCAACAGGGGGAAGTGAAGGGAAGGCCACTGAGAGAGGTATTAACAGAAACACTTCTGCAATGCTTCAGTCCCACAAAAACACATGAACAGCTCATAATTCCATAATCCATTCAACTGCTCCTTTTAACAATGTACAATCAGAGAAAAATGTCTTAATTTTGTGTTAACAACTTTGCTTATATCAACCAGAAGAGGAAGTTGGTGTATCTTCAGGAATAAAGTTGCATTTTGGTTCTGACAAGATGAGTATAAAATATCTGTGTGGACATCAAATTTCTCATTTACAGGGATAGAAAGGATGCAGAACTCATGATCTGTTGAAAAAGTGAGTCTTTTCCTGTTGAGTGAAGGGGTGCCCCTGCAAACTTCAACACTGCCTGGTTATTCCACCTGTTCTCACACAAATGCTGTAGTTATTTTGTGATTTTTGTGTTGTGTATTTTGTGATTACAGGGCTCTAACATTGTGGCCTTTGCTGAAGGTACAGATGCCTTTCCTAGAGAAGGTAGGACTTTTTTTTTATACATGATCTTTTCTGATAGTAGTCATGCTACATATAATTTTAAAAAATTGGAGCAGTGGTAAGAACATAGTGATCTTTTAGAAGCACAACTTGAATGTGTTTGAAAAATGGTTTTTAGTCCTTCTCTGAGTATTAAAGACCAGGGCAGCAAAGATTTGAAAGAAATAGCATATATTTGAAAAATGTGTATTCAGGATTCATTAAAATTATCTCAAATTCTGAGTATGCAGTTCCAACTGACTTAATTGGGAACTTAACCCTAACCTTAAACCCCTTCATATTTCATTGCTGTTGTTTTTACCTTTAAAGGGGATCCTGCCCAACCCATCAATACAACCCAACCCCCACCAAAAAATAAAATAAAAATTTGGGTGGACCAAGTAAAGAAGCTGAAGCTACAGCACAAAATAATAGAGTGTAATGACTTTCCCTATTGCAAGAGTCTTCGTTTTTATGCTATTTTTGACAAGGCAATAAATGCTTCTAACCACTTACTAAAATTAATAAAAATTGTAATATTATAAAGGAACATGAAACAATGGTGCTGAGAGATCTTCACAGTTTTTTCTCTTTATGGCCTTTATCAACCTCCAATTATCCTAGTTGTATTGGAGTCCCAAAAATTAACTGAACAGTTCCCTTTTGTACTTTATTTCCACTTGTCTTTTCATATAGTGCTTAATTTTCCCTAGGAAGCCAAAAAATTCCAGATGACAGACAGAAGACATGGACATTAATATAGATCATTGCTAAGACAACTGATTGGGGCATATTTTTAGCCAGTTCTAATGAAAGCACAGCAGTCACAAATAGAGATCTATGCTTATACATAAATTTATGGTTCTAATAATGCCACTTATATGAATAACATGTTTCTTATAAACTGGATAATAAACTATATGCTAAGACCATAGCAGGCCAATGGCACATTAGTTCCTGCATTTTTAATCAAATGTGACTCTAGGGACTAGGCACTACAATTCTGGTTTTACATCCCTTCATGGCTGGGCAGGGGGTGGGGGAGGGAATCACCCCAAATCATAAAGGGAAAGTGTAGAGCAATATTGCTTAGCCTGAAAGCTCACTGAATCTTTCATTTCTATGTCTTTGCATCACAGGAAGGAGAATATAAAGGAACTGTCATTTAGAAATGAATGACCTTTGCATTGAAGTAATAAAAGTAAAGTTCCTCAGAATCCTTCCAGATGAAAGATGCTGTATAAAAATAGGATTGTTAGTGGTAGTTTGCAGTTGCAGTGACACTGGTTAGTTATGAGCTATAGAGAAACTGAGGAGCCATTTAGAATATTTGTGAACTAGTCTGCCACAAGCGTTTTAAGATATTATTGCTTTGCAGATCCAAACACATTAAATCCATTAATAAATTCTTTAGAAAATCTTTCTGGAAAATAATTACTCTGGAACTTATTTCTTATTCTATGAGCCAATGGGTATCTGGAAGGAAAAAATATGAGTCATTTAGAAATGGACCACGTGTTTTGTGGAAGTTTTCATATGGAAAAAAAGAAAATGTACTCTGTTCCATCTTACTGCTCTGAAATAGTTGTCATTCCCATCCTAAGTTGCATTTTTACAAATTTAAACTGACATAAACCATTTAGCTATAAAGTATAGTATCTTTTCTTTACAGATTGTTTACTGAAAAACCATTATTATTAACTACTTATTGTTTTGCAAACCTCATTTAAAAGAGTTCAATTGAACATTCTCAAGGAAAACCTAGATTCGGATGAAGATTCATTTAAAAGAGGAAGGAGGAAAAAAATACTGCTTTTGAAATATTGCATTAGGAATTTCTGCATTATTGCTTAAATTTTTTTAATTTCAAAACCAATAAGACAAGTAAGGCCCTGAAAATAGTTCAGTGTATATAACTGAATAGAAGGTGACAGCTAAATTCTTTGCAAGTGTATAATCCACAGGGATATGTGCCTTGCCAGGGTAAAAAGTAATATCCATAGGTAAAGTAAATCTGTTTTAGAATTTATGTAGCATTTTGTAGCTCTAAATTAAGGCTAGAAAAATGTGACTGTAGTGCATATTGCTTCTAGAAATTTCTTGCCTGACCTCTTAATGTCATTTCATTGTAGCTCATGGGAGCTCACAGTTTGTGCAAGACAGTGAGTACTTCAGAAATTGTCAAAAATTAACGTTGTTTTTTCCTAAAAAATGGAAAATATGTTTTGTTCTTTTTCTGACTTCTTATTGAAAACCATTTTATTTAAAAATCAGTTGCTGACTATATAAGAATTCTTAAAAATTTCCAAACTGCTGTGGATAATCTGTCACCCTCCATCTAAGCAGTTTTCTGAACATATGAGGTTTTAAAAATCAGGATTGTCTCTTGGAATCTCATGATTTTACATCAGAACCAACAATGTAATTGTTGTAATTATTACTCGGTTGTTACTTGATTAAATTGTTCATTTTTTCCTGGCAACTAACTGCTGTGCAGTTCTATAGGTTGGTATCTTCTGAGCTCTCATGCCCCACAGAAGCATAATTTGGTTAATTTTTATTCTTTTCTATCTAGAGACCTGCTGTTCTTTCCCAGCATCTTTCTTCTGCTTCGTTACCCAAGCAGCACTATGAAATCTGTGAAGAGACAATAAAGTCAATTGGTCAGAAAATAGCTCTTGGTTTGCCTAATGCTGCAGGTAAGACCAGAATATTTAATTACAGGATTGTCAAAGTGCCATGGTAGAAGGACAGGAAAGCACAAAAAGAAAAAAAAATATGCTTTAAAAATTTTAAATTAAATAAGTTTAAATATTACCTCTCAGCTTCCATTACCTCTTCATTCTTCTTAAACCAAAATATTTTGCCTAGTTCATTCATGACTGTTTCAGATTTTTTTGCAAGAGTAAATAACATCCCTATAGCTTAGCTAATCATGTTAGCAAGTGAAGTATATCATTGCATCAATTAGAAAAAATAATTTATAGGAAATGGAAGTTCAGAAATTGTGAAATTTTTTGTTTCAGCAGGATGCCTTCCACCATAAAGTAGGTTATAGTTTGCAGGCTGAAGCAAGGCCAAACACATGGGTTTGGATTGAATTCATGCACCAATAATTGTCATCCTATGTTACTGAGAACTCCTTGACTGGAGATAATCATTCATTTGCCATTATTTTACTTCTCTTTTGTGTGTGACATGTCATTACTGGAAGCCTGTTCCCTTTGCCTCATAGTTCAGACTCTTGGCACACCATGTTAAATTTTATGGTTAAGGGTGGTGCAAATCATTCACAGCTGTCTGTTGGTTAGGTGTTCTCTGGGCTTAAAAATAGTCAACTTGGTGTTGCTTCAACCCAAAATTGAGAATTACAAGTCTCTGACTTAAACATGCCAATTTTCATACCCAATTTTCATCTTTCTTTTCTATTTTGGATGTGTGATGGACACTTTGCAGGCAGTGTTGTCTAGATACTGATACCTGGAGCCAAACTGGGTCTGAATTAGTAGTCGACAGATATTGCCTCAATGGGAACATTAGTTTAATTTTCCATTATTGTACTCTTTCTTCAACAATATAGACTTTTATTTCCAATGAAGGTAATAACCATAACAAAAGATTTGAATTAATGATATTAAAAATTTTGAACAGTGCAGTGGCAATGGTTAGACATAAATCCTTTAAGCTGACATTTTGAAATTTGTCTGAGCTCCATTGGCAGCATTTATGCAAATACATGATTCCTTCTTTCTTTCCTTGTGTTGGCAAATTGTAAGCACTATTTCTATGCAGAGATATGATAATATAGCATCCACTTACCATCTATGAATCAATATTTTGGCATCTGTCTGGGTGTTGAAAAGTCCATTTGGACCTACGTATCCAGGATATTTTGTTAGGCCTTATTAAACACATTCCAGCTTGTCCTTTCTCTGATGCTCAGTGGAACTGTTGGTTCCCCATTTCTGTGCCTGATATCCAACACCAGAAGCAGTAAAGCTGTGGATTATTTGGCAAGAACCCACAGCATGCAGGATGCCAGCTGAGCGTAGCCAGGCTGGAGTGAGGCTAGAGCTATTAAGAAATAAACCTTGCTTAGGGGCTGGCTCTGTCAGGTCTATGCCTGCTGCAGAATCTGAACTAGTTGCAATCTGAATGGAGATTTATAGCTAATATCTACTGCCTTGACACGCTTCAGGAAGTGCAAAGGAAATTACACGAGGCCAGAAATGACTTCTCAATCAATGAAATGAGGTCCCATGTTCACTGTTTCTTGGTGGCTCCTGGTCAAGCTTGCTCAGATTACATGTTAAAGGACAGGCTGAGTGGTTTTGTGAGTTGTATTTTAAACTCTCTGCTCTACCAGCATGATCTGTGATGTAAAAGTCAACTTGTGGTCTCTCTGATTCTCATATCTCCTGGAGTTATGAAGATTCTTGGGCTGAAACATTTGTTTGAGGTTTCTGTGCAAGAAGAAATGTCTGGCTTGTACATTCTTTTTAGAGAATCTCTGAAAAGTTTGCATTCTGGGGGACTTCTGTGCAATTTGAGAATGGTGAAATATCTTCACTTTTGAACACCTTGTCAATTAGCCTAAATTAACAAAGCTCCTTACAGGCATGTTTCAGGAATCTAAATGAGAGCAGTATATGCTGTCTGAAGAATTGATTGCCAAGTCATTTGGTCTGCAAAGCAACCACTACAGAAACAGAGTGAATTATAGTAAATGTGTTTTTAAGCTCTTCTACTCATAAAACCCATTATAGTCAGAGCAAATATTTATTGACAGCATGATTTTTTTTTTGTGCATGATTTATAAAAAAGACAAATTTCAATACCAGAAGAAAAAAGTGCCTTTGTATATAAAGTGAGGAAAAAGATGTATATCACTCTAGGACCATGCCTATTAATTTTCTCAAGGGTACCTTTTATCATGCCTTTTCAGTACCTGCATTTGAACCAAATAAATCACTTGAAAAATTTCTAAGATGGAAAAGTTATTCCACTGTTCCCTCTATGTGTGCCTAGTTTGCATCAACGATGGCTCATGCTTCAGTGGATTTCTTATTGAACTCTTCAGTTGGTAGTTGCCATGATTTAGAAAGCCATCCTTTTATTTAACAAAGCACATTTCAAGTACGCTACGGTCTTCAAGATCATTATTAAAGACGTTGACATCCTGCTTTTCTTTCTCAGCAGATTGCTGACCTCTTAATGCCTGACAAGCTCTTTTGCTTTCACGGGTATGAGCATCTTGCTTTAGACCACAAAGTGTAAAATATTCTAAACAGATGGACATAGAAGTACAATGGTCTATTGAAGCCCAAAATTATTTAAGATACTTGAGATTTAGTCTTATTCATCTGCATTGGAAAGTATTTCCCAATTTAATCAAAAGTTCTCTTTATTCACAATCCAGTAAAAAGATAATCTGTCTGCCATTAGTTTAGGCAATTTACAGATCATTCAATTTATATAAATTAATCAGAAGGAAAGAAATAATAAATTTGTAAACAAATTAACAGTCAGTATTGAAGAAAAATGCAGAACTAGTTAGAAAAAAAGACGTATCAAAATATAATTTTAAGGTCAAACATTCACAGAAGTTTTTTTGATTGAAAATAGCTTGAAAATAGGGATTTGCAGAGCAGTCATTAATAAAAATATATTTAATCCCAACATATTGCAAAGAGTCTATTTAATTTGTAAAAATAAAAAAGTCACTATATCTCTCTCATAAAATAAATTTTTCACAGAAAATAGGTTGTGATGTGTATATGGCAAACAGGTGACACTGTTACCAATTCAGGGTAGAAATTCAGTCTCAACATATCATATCCCCATTTAGAACTTTGGCCAAGAGGTCAAAGAGGTCTACTAAGCATTGTAGACCCAGGATCTCATGCTGCTTTTCCTTGTAAGTGCAAGTCAGAGCAATGTAGAGAAACAAGCAAACATTCAAAAGTGGGGGAAAAAAAAAAGAAAGAAAAAAAGAGAAGAAGAGAGGGTCAAAGAGATCAGCTTTGAATCATTTTCTTTCATCCCCATGTGGATCAGGACCACTCAGAAAATTATCCTTTTCAGGCTGCACTCTTACTCAAAGCAGCTGGATAAACAAACTGTTGAGTCATGAAAAAGGAGAAGAAGGCATATCAGTGAACTTCTTTAATCATCAGAGCTGAAATTAGCTCCCCAATAATCTGAGACAAAAGAGGATACAAAAAAATGGTATTTCTTTTCCCTTTATTTCTTGTTAAAATCTTGGTAGGCATGTCTTTGTTTCTACCTGCCTGCAACTGGAACTGAGGATTGGCATTGAAAATTCAGTGAAACTTTGGAAAGTATTGCAATTCTTTCAGAATTTAGAAGAAATCAACATGGGGTTTAAAGTTTACATTCTCATAAATCCTAACAATTTATGTATTTATTTTATATTGAACAAATAATTTTAAGTTCTCAACACCATCCCCAAAAAGAAGAGAAATAATCAATGATGCCCTCAATGAAAAAGTATTTTGGGACTATTGAAAAGATCCTGCTTCTTAAAATGTTGTGCTGGCCCAGCCTTCAACTGATTCACAGTGTTTTACTGCTGCCATAAATATGGTAGTACAAAACCGAAAAGTTCAAAGAACAGCTGCATATTTGTGCTCTGATCCAGTGATGGTACAAAAGCAGTCAACAATCAAAGCAAATGAAGGATGGTTAGTCTATTCTAAAGGACTTGCTCACATTCTTGAAGTATCAGTCTTCAAATAAATTACTGTGATAAACCTGTAACAGAGACCCTCTTTAACAGTTACATCTCTGTGAACAGCAGAGAGAATGGCAGAGCATTAAGCTAACAAATGTTCCACATTAAAGCTTCAGGATCAATAACATTTTTAAGATGTTATCAAACAAAGCATTCAGTGTTGGAAGTAACAGCTTCAGCCTTATGCAGATAAAAACTATAGCAGCCTCAGTGTCTCTGCAGAAATGCAGAGCCAAAATTCCCATTGTTACTTAAAGTTTTTATTGCACTATAATGAAATGATGCTCATAAGAACTAAAATTAATTGCAGATGGACTTACAAGGAAGAAAAGATACATATAGGTCCTATAATAACACTTTTCTGCTTTGTGGAATGAAGCAGTCTTCCAAGTGTGGAATACAGGTGCTGTGAAGGGAAGCAGGAGATACTTCTGTGGCAAGGTTGGATGGGTCACTGGAATGCTGAAGTGTGGGTGACACGTGCCATCACTGTCTACCAGCTGCAAAGATCCAGAATTGTCAGATTAGTGAAGCATTGCTACCTCAGTCCTTGAAAGGAAAACCCTTTCCAGCTGCTGGAATGAACTGATGGAATAAGATTAATTAGAAGCAGAGAACAGTGTCATCTTGCTGAGACAGAGACAGCTGAGCTGTTCTCGAGATCAGATTACGTCCTTGTCTGAATGAATTAGAGGTCTACATGGAAATGCATGAAAGATTAAATCTGTGTACAGTGCACAAGAAACCCTACTAACTGTGTGTGTAACCATTTGGGGTGGGAGTCCATTCTGGATTTAGACACCTAACTAGAGACATCTTGTATTCCTCAGGGATGTCTCCATATATGGCCAAAATGTCTAAGTTCCCTGTGTAGTCAGTGCAGACTCATTCAGGTACTTAGAGTTTGAAGAACAATAATGCTGTGAAAATCCAGTTTCTACCCTTGCAGTCAGCATTTCTTCCCTATTTAGCACCCAAAATTTGTCTATTTTATTAAAAAGATAGAAGCTACTGTAGCATTAGACTCCCACTGTGTTTCTTTTTTAACAGAAAAGCAATGAAAATTTCAAAAACAAAAAAAAATTTCCTGTATGCCTATCTGAAATTTTGCCTGTAATCAGGAAAATCAGGACAGTATCTGGAATACTCCAAGCAATTATTTGTTAATTAATGATTGTAACAGAAAATTAATCCATCCACATTCCCGCCTTCCTTTCTTCCTTTCATCTTTTCATTCCCAGTTCATTTTTTAACTTCTTTGGAAAAAGATAAAAACATGTTTGTCCAGAACTCAGTTTTCAGTAGTCTGGTAATCTTTCTGCAAAATTTTACCATCTTATTCTTATTGAAAAGGCCTTTATCTGATTAAAAATTCTGGATAATGCCATGCAAAAATAGTTCAATTAACTAATTCACTCACTGACTGATAAGACATACTGGTGATTTTCCTTGTCAAAGGGTTAGTACACAGGAAGGAGGGCAAAATACAGCTCCTGAGAAATACATGTTCTGAGGAGCAGAATGGTTCAGTATAGCAAAATTTTAAAAATGCATAAATTCACATTTACGTTTCTAAGCTGGAGAGTAGGAAGCCAATAAATTTTAGAAGCTAAAATTAGATCCATTCTGTTCCTCAGGTACAATGCTAGACATGTCTTTTTACTCCGGCCATTGATTTACATTCCTGACTGCATTTCATTTTCCTCACCTTTGAAATGGAGACAGTGAAGTCCTCTCACCCCATGGAATCCAATTTTATTGAAATAATTTGTTGTGTTTACTGTTGCTCTTTCCAACATTAAAAAAAAAAAAAAGGAAAAAATTGCAAAACTTATTTTGCTCTCACGTTTCTCAAATCTGACTCTGGTGCTGTATAAATTGAAAATGGATAAATGTAAAAAGTCACATTCACAAACTTCAGTCCTCTCCCTTTTCCTCTGGATGGTATTACTAACTTTTGATCAGAGAGTAGGCACTTACTGTTTCTTATTATAAAGGAATATAACTTTTTCTTGACAGTAAAGAATGAGATTTAGAAAATTGCAGTCTCTCAAAAGTCTGTGTTAATTTTCTTAATTAAATTCTGTCTCACTTTAAAGGTTACAATGTCTCTTTATTTACAGAACAGCTTATTCATTCAGCTCTTTATTTTCCCTTTTGAGCTTGTCAGAAGCTGTTAATGTTGATACAGTTTGACATTTTGCCCAGACTGCATCAAACCACAAACCTGAGAATAGAATGTAGCCATTAACAATTTAATAACCTGTTGCGATACTTAATTTTTTTCCACCTCAGCAGTGTCACACTTGATAATGGTTTGTTTTTTACCTTTACTGAATGAGATGAGACTATTTTCTTTATATGCCATGGTTTTTAAATGTGCTTCAGAACCATAACTAGTCAGAGGTTGAGTTTTTGACTGTTGGCCCGTTGGAAATGTCAGAATCCATAAATATACTTGAGTTGAGATTTAACTGAAAGGCAAAAGTTTTGTCTGAGGAATAGACATGAAAGTATTGATTCAATGTAGTAGATAAGCACAAGCATAATCTGGGTAATATGAAAGCCTTTGACATCAGTGGAAATGCTTTCACACATAAGCTTGGGGTATGATAACATGGTTAAATATAAAACTTCTATTCATATCTTAGTCTTGGCAAAAATCATTAAGGCCTATAGAACTATTTCATTGATTTCATCAATCTTTGACTCTTCCATTGTAATTGTAAATATGAAAAGTTTGTGTAGAACAAGGTTTTTAGAACAGTTTCCATTATCAGTGTGCAGCAGTATCTTTTGGCTATAATGATAAGTATCTCAGGCAAACCATGGCTAAGTTAAAGTGCATGTTATTTCTAACAGTATATTTGCCAAAAAGATTGAAGCTGACATGAATATTTTCAAAATATTTTGCACTCCAAAAGTGCGTGAGGGGAGCAGAAATGTCTGTAGAGGCTGTCCAATATTTTATCAGTGCTTAATATAGCCATACTGGAACAGGCAATGATGTAGCTTTCTTCTGCCTTTGGAATGTGTTTTTTCCCTGATGATACTTATGGGAAACCTTTATAGACCATTGATAGTCCAGCACAGCCTTTTGCACCCAGACATAATCCAGTGATCACAGTCCATTTTCCAAGTATTAAAACTGCTGTAGTCTGAAGGAGCTCATGTCTCTGCATTGTTTCAAATGCATTTCCACAGACTAACATCTGATCTTGGTTAAACCTCTGTAAATTCACAATAACCTAATTGGTTTTCATGGAATTCTTGCTAGTTTATATTGGTCTCAGTGCATGCTTTGGCCACGCTAGAAGCAAATCTAAAAACTCTTCTTCCCTTTAAGGCTGTGAAAAGTTTTAAATACAGCTTTTTAGGTACGCTTAAAACATTTCTACTCCTTTCTAATCACTGGCTTTTACTGTGATGCTGAATGCTAAATGGAAGTCTGTCCTGATATCCCTGTTTTCTCTAACTACATGTTTGTTCCTTTGAAACTTTTTGTTATTTATGCTGATTGATAATCTACTTCCTTGTGTCTGTATTTTTTTTTTTTTAATCAATATAAAAAATAAAAGAAATTTTCTTTTGGATTCTGCTGAGTGGACATTCTTCTCATACAAAGAAATCTTGCTTCTTTGAGAAGTAAAGAGCGCTAATATTTCTACAAAGATATAAGTTTTCTTTCTTTGCTAGAAGAAAGTAGGAAAAAACCCTGTCTACCTGAGACATAATATTACAATAAATTGTCCATTTAGAATACTTGTTTAAGCTTTGAAAGTAGAATAATTTTTGACTTTTGTTTTATTGTCAGTCTGTTCTTTCATATTTTTGTGCTTATTTTAGTGGAGTTCTGTGAAACACTCTGTAGAGAATCCCTGCAATGTTCATTATAGGATTGTTGTCTTAGATGTGAGACATGCAGAAGGGCATGCTGGTTTCAACATTTCCTTGGGTTTACAGACTTGCACTCTTGTGGACTGGCACTGGCACTGCTGCAATTCTTGTACATTCAGTTTGAAATCAGTATTTGTAGGGGTAGTTAGCAGAGAAGTAGACAGTGGAATAAACTCTCCCAAGAGATAAACAAACCCTGGATGATGTTATTTAAAGAACTAAAGATGAAGGTCATAATTTCTTTCAGTAATTTCCTCAAAAATGGAAGTATTGATCTACAAAATACTCATTTCCATTTGTGCAAAAACATGTAATGGATCATGTACTGCCACAACAAGCTTTTTATTAGGAAACATTTCCACAACTTCTGAAATGAGTTGTTAAAATGAGATTGCATGAGGGTGTGTCTGTGTTTATAGTAAAAAGACAGTTATAGACAGAAGCTTAAATTCACGACTAAAAATAGACAGCAGATTAAAATCAGATTAAAATTCTTCCATTCACTTCTTCAGTCACTATTTTCCCACCTTGTGAAAATTTTATCAAAATTTCCCCATAATGCCTTAAAGCATAGACAATAGCTCAAATCAGCTGAAAAGTTATGAAGCTTCCGTTTAAAGATATTTCTTTTCTTTGTTGGTTTTATTGTGGTGGTTTTGTTCTCATATTTTCCTTTTAGATTCCATATGATTTACCTTGAATTCCTGTTTCAAAAAAATCTAATTCAGAGTGCAGGTGCTGTAAACATTTGGATGATGTGCCTGGAAAGGCATTCAAGAATGTGCAGTACAGTTCTGGCATTTTTCTACCATTGTATTTGGTGTTCAGTATGAACCCCTTCAATAACTCTTCACAAATTTGAACCTTATTTTACAACTCCATTTTGTCTGAGAGACACTGGATCTCATTCAAGGCTGCAGCAAGCTGATGGCTGCTGCAGGACCAATAAAATATGATGTGTGCTTCAGATGTGTTTCTCTGACAGCACATTCTTTCAGGATTTAGCAAATTTGTCCATTGTTTTACAACTCAGTTTTGTGTAGCACACAGGACCTTGGCCTGAAATGGGATGAACATTTTCAGACTGCTTTTTAGATCTGTACTACTCTTCCTTTACAACACCTTGATGAGATTATAAAGATGCTGTTTTCTGATGTCAAGAGGAGTTTTTGTGTCAACTGAGAAACAGCAACACCTCAAGAACATTAAGAAAAATAGACAATATGATGTATCTCCTCTTGTATAAACCGTGACATCTAGAGTTGCCATTAGTATTCCCTAATATGCAACAAAGTTAAAGGTTATCATCTGCTGCAGATTTAATGGATTGCATTAGAATTACAGCAAATGACCCTTGCAGCTCCTTTAAACTTGATCGATCACAATGTAATTGTCAAGGCAGGCTAGCAATTAATTTTCATTAGTCAGGGAAGTCATTAATGCTTGCTGTTAGGGAAAATGACTATTAGATTGGAATGGAAGGGATTCAATCATTTTTTACAATTAAAAATGTTGGCCTGATTTGCTGGTTCCATATGCGCAGAAGAATCATTGTGGCTCTGTTGCCATGTGCTGCTCTTGCTGTGATGAACTGGTTCCAACAAAGAGTGGAGTACATCCCTTTTCATACCAAAAGGAGAGGCATTAATTACCAAATTTCTACTGGGAATATTACTTTTAAAGAACTCTCCATCAATATTTTTTTTTTCTTTTGCCTTTAAAGATAGGTTGGAATTTAATGCTATGGTGAAAGGCATGCTTCCTCAAGTCAAAGTGCTATTTGCTTTTCCTTTGACATTTGAGTCTTTCTTACTGAATAAGACAGAGGAGTTGAAAGATCCCAGGATCATTCAGCTGCCTTGATAAATACAAAATTGCTTGGCAATGACAATTAGCTATGATACAGCCGCCCAACATCATGGGTGATAGAACAATGCTCTTCATTCATGGAGTACAATTCATCTGAGAACTTAAAAATATTTTTTCAAACTCTACCTTCAGTGAGTCTTAGTCAAATATGGAACTCAAATTGAAACAGAAAATCAAACACCTTAAACTCCAGGATGAAATTTTTGCAGATGAAGACTTGTCCAATTTCACTTTAATAAATTGGTACCATTTTGCCATATCCTTGATGTCAGGATGCACTTTGCTAAGGTGTTTTTGTTATTTTAGAAGCACTATATCTTTCAAAGCATCGTCTTTAATACTTCTGTAAAAGTGTTTAATGGAGCATTTTTAAAAATAATTTGAGTAGAAGAAAAAAAAAGCCATCTAGGCTTCATGCAGTCCTTCTGAGACTAAATTTCACCTACATTTTAAGTACATGAAGAACAGCTCTTTGGGTTCTTTAAGTACATACTGCTGTTCTTTGTAAAATAAATACTAGAAAGCAGTAGTATTCGAATGTTTTCATAAAATTACCTATCTCAGTTTGGGTCAATAAATTAGGTGAACATGATGTAGCTCTAAAGGCTTTCAAAAACACTTTCTGCTTTTCCTTGACTAAAGAAATTTAGGCATTGCAATGAGTAACTCACTTAAAATTTATGTGCTTAAAACCTGCAAAATTTGAGTAAATTGGCTCTTATCATGATGACTAAACCATATTGAAGAAGATATATTAATATTAATTATACTGAGAAGGACTTAGAAAATTTAAAGCCAAGCATGAAAGTGTAATATTCTCAAAAGTACCTAAGGGAATACGCACAGGGGTAAGACTAAGGTTTTAGTCTTCAGAAGTTCTGTAAGCTTTTGGAAAGCTACTGAATAACTAAAAATTCCATTTATTTCAGATATGGACAAGTTGAATGATAGTGCTTTATTTTTTGTCTATGAAGTATGTGAAAGGGAATTAAGTATTTAGCTTATTTTGCAAATGCCTCTAAGAACCTTTTTTTCACCTTTAGCATTCTAGAATGCATTTAGATCATTTAATTCAATGTATAAATAAGTTTTTTAATAGTCAGTGAAGGCAAAGAGCTATGCAGGAGCTCATTTGGATTTCATCTGATTTTTTTTTATGTCAATGCCATGCAGAGGTAAGTGTTATCCTAACATCATCCTATCATTTCGCTGCTAATTTGAAAGGAAACTGGAATGACTATCTCAAAACTAGGTGTCTATATCACACATGTGTAAACATATATTAAGAACCCCTTTACTGGTGTTTATAAATCTGACCTTTCCTTATTCAGGATCCTGAAACAATTTCAAAAGTTACCAAACACAAAGACGCCTAAAAGTCCTAGAAGTGATTTACTTGTTTCAAGCTTCAAAGTCACTTCTGAAAAGGCTCCCCTTTGCTAAAAAGTATTTACTTTCTCACTTGGAGGATTTTCAATAGCACTTTCATTTCATAGAGTATATTGTTCTGCAGTTTGATGAATTGACTCTTTCATAAAACAAAAATATGTTCAAGATGTGATAATCTATTCCTGTTTTTAGGTATGTGACAATCTAGGTGCTCCACTTTTAGAAGAATATTTTCAAAGTTGGGATGTAAATCAAAGCTCTTTCTAGTGTTCAGTGATGGCGAACATTTCCCTTAGACAATGAAGTTCAGCAGTTCTGAAAGTTGAATATTTGGGAAACTGAGGCTCCTTATGTCATTAAATACTCTATTCATACATTATATGACTAGAAATTTAACTTACTTTAAAAAATGAAACTTCTACTTTTTAGCTGGTGCTTTACTGAAAGCTACCAAATAGTCACTGGTACAGCCAAATGTTTAAGACAAAGAAAATTATTAAGATGAGTGAGACTTTGTTCTTTGGAATTGATGGAGTGTTCAGGTACCTCACTTTGGTATATCCTTCAGTTTGAATATGTTTGTGTTACCAGATTGATTACTGTAAGTCAGACTTCCTCCTAGCGTTTGTCTGTCACTCAGAAATGAATTCTCAAATCATTATGCACATTTTACTTTAAACATTTGCGGTTTCTAAAGAAAAAATCGGGGAATGAATTCTGGCTTTTCATTCAATGTATTATATGGTATGCATTAATGGTAACACAGTACATTGTAATCAAAAGATTCTGTGGGAGACGGTGTGGTCAGACTTTTTGACTGGATAAATCCTTTTCTATTATATTTTTTTTTCCTGAGATGAAACACATATAAGCTGCCATAAATCATATTTCATAGTATTAAAAAAAGAGTAAGACCTCTGCCCTCTCACTGTTTTTACTTTTATTGTTCCTAATTCTTTTCTGTTTAAAGACTTTATTCTTGAACTATATAACTATTTAACTCTCTTTACAGAGGCATCATCAAAAACCCAGGCCTTTGCTATTGTTTTTGATCTGATTAAAGGTATAATTCTTGCTTATTAGTTCTCTTTAAACAGTGGCATTATTTGAAATTGAAAGCTACTAGTTGAAGGTCCTTGGACACTTGTCACAGAAAATCTTGGGGACCCTGCTTGTTGTTCTTTTCCATTTTCTAAAGATAGGAAAAGCTTAGGAATAGAACTAGGTCTAATACTTTGGTGTTTTTCAGGAACAGAGTGTTGCACAGTCCTGGCTTAGACACAAAGAGAGAGAGACACAATCTGAGGATCAGCCACAAGATGCAGGACAGTCTTGTGAGCTTGATGGTTAACTTTGCCAAAGTTCATGTTAAATGAGCAGAAAATTAACTCCCAAAACCTGTAGTACTCTTCTGGTAGATGAGTGTATAAATGTACTGAAACATCTAAAACAAAAGTCTGCCTTTCAGGAATTGCTAAAATCTTTTGAGCAAAAGCCCTGGTGCCTTGAGAGCCATAGATTCTCTTCCTCATTAATTCTCAAAATCCTTAAGCTTCAAGGTTGCACTCAGATACTTCTACACCAACAAAAAAATCACAAAAAGTAATTAATGTAATGAATCTACATTATAATTGCTAGTGTGTAGTGTAAATTTCCAAATTCTTTAGCTCATTATTTGGCACTATGTAATCTGTTTTAAACAGACAATTGCATAGAGTTGTAAAATTATAGAATGGTTTGAGTTAAAAGGGACCTTCAAAGTCCAACCCCTTTACCAGGTGTGGGGACATAATTTCTTAGATCAGGCTATTCAAAGCCCCATCCAACCTGACCTTGAACACTTCCAAGGATGGAACATCCACAGCTTCTTTGGGACCCCTGTTCTAGTCTCTCATCACCCTCATTTAAAAAAAAAAAAGTCTTCCTTATATCCCATCTAAATGTACCTTCCTCAGTTTAAAACAATTGTTCCTTGTCCTGTGGCTATAGAGCAGGAATTGAGTTATTGACTTTTCCTACAAAATGATTTGCATGATTTTTTTTTCAGTGATACAGTCCAGGAAATAAAAGACATCAAAGTCAAGCCATACGAAGAAATAGCTTCTCTCTTTCTTCTGGCATACTTTTATATAATTTCCATCAACTATATGTTATATAAAATCAAGATGTTAAAGCTTTGATCAGGTGCATCTCTTCATTTGACATCTATCAAATATGTTTGGGCCACTCTTAATTAATACTGGAGGGAAAGAAAATTATAGACCTTAAATTCGGATCAAAATTTGATTTCTGGTATGTTACCTCTTCTTTCTCTGTCCCAAGAAGCTACTCTTCTCATTTTCCATTCTGGTTGAAAACCTAGGAATAGAAGTGATGTATCAGTATTGTAATTACCCCAGTTTACTTTGAAAATATTTAAATATTCCTTTCATTGTTGTATGGACTTGGATATTTAGTTGCCATTGAGTTTCAAAGAAAGTCAAAGAAGCTACAATTGAAAACAGACCATTAATGAGACATTTTGAGTCAGTTTCATTTTTTCTTAAAAAGTCTCTGTTTCCCAGAAATTCTTTGTGCTGTCGAGATCTTCTAAAGAAAGGATATTGAAAGTCTAGTTTACATCTTATTGCAGAAGTCTGTTTCTTCACATATCTGCTCCACTTATATTTTCTTCTGGTGGGGTCTACTGATGTTGAAACCTGGGATTTTCTCTTCTTTGTATTCAGAAATATTAATAAAGGAAAACTCTGTAAAGTCAAACAGTTGCAAAGCAGAATAGGATATCTTTTTACAACTTTTATTCGGCCCCTGTTTTGCATAGGCAGTGTTACAGTTTTTGCATGGTTACCTGCTATTTTTCCTTATAACTCTGAGCCATGATCTTGAATTAAAAGTCATACTGTAGCTATTTTTTTCTCCATTGTCTTCATTTCTCACTACCAAAGGCACATAGCTTTTTCCAGAGATTCATGTGTGATACTTATTTCTGTCATTTTTAAATGCTTCACAAACATTAATTTTCTTTGAGAATCTTTGAGCCAAGAGAGTGATGTTTTGCATATGTTTTAGATCAGAGGGGTGAGGATGGAGAGATTAAAGGTCAAAAAATTTGCTAACATATAATGAAAAATTTGAGATGCACATGGCTTAATTTTTTCAAATATATGACAGCAAGGAATTAAAAAATTTTAATCTCCTCAATTTACATTGCAATTTTCAAGCTTATTACTTCATCAAATCCTACTCCCTGGTCTTACAAGGGTCTTTCAGCAAATGGAGAATATGGTGCTAGTGAGCACCAGCTGTAAGTCTGAGGTGAAGCATTTACTTACACATACCTTTGTGGCAGAAGAAAAGATGCAATTAATTATAAGGGGAGATGTCCAGCTCCCTTTTCCTCTCTGGAAGGCTGCTCTTTCTTTCTATATGTGAGTATATTCATAATTTACCAGAGTTATGCACACTCCTTTACAAGAGTAAATGTATTAAAACTATGTACATGATAAGAATTTTCAGACTCTTCCTGGAGAAACTTAGGAACATTACTTTGTTTAGACAGATAGATAGAGTTAATATTTATATTATTGAAAGCAGATTCAAGAAATTAATTTTAACCATAGGATTGAAATCTGTGTATGAGAGGCAGAAGAGAAAAAGTAGGGAAGGTGCTGACCTGCCAAACCCCTCAAGTCCTGTATGATTTCATGCTGAAATACTCCTAAACACCTGTTCCCTGCTGCATGGTGAGATTACCTGGGAGCCTAGTTTCGTATTTGGTGTCATTCCATAAAAGGTCTGTGAGTCTAGGTCACATAGGTTCGTGTAAATTCAGGCTGTAGGTACTCTTTTCTTCAGACAGAAACAGGTTTTTTTCCCTTGCCAAATTCTCTTCCTTCTATTTTAGCAGAAGAGGTGGTTGTTCAATAGAATAACTTAGGCTGAAGGTCATCTAGCCCAAGCCCCTACCCAAAGCAGGGTTAAGATCCCAGTTAATCAGGTCACTCCTGCCCCCATTCAGCAGAATTCTGAGTATTTCCAAAGGGTGAGGTTCCATACAGCTTTTGGGACGTTTGTACCGTATACAGTCCTCACAGATGAATTGAAACAGTTTCTTTTTAAAGAATGAAATGCCTTGTTTTTTACGCAAACTGATTTCAACTACAAGCAAAATTTATTCAACTATTTATGGTAATGAAAATTTAGAGATTATTATATTATAAACAAGAGATTACTTCCTTTTTAAAATTTGTTTTCAGTGGAAAGGAAAAAATGTCCTTTTCAAAGAGTAAAAAAAAAAAAATTAAAATACTGTCTCCCTTAGTCGAAAGCTTCTAGCATAGACTTGAATATAAGGGTAGTGAATGTTTTTAAACCCTCAAGCCAGTGAGCTAAGATTTTTAAAGGATTAAGTTTGAGTAGAGGCTGGTGCTATGAAGAAATGTCATCCAGATGCTTTGTTTCATATTCACTGAATGCAAACCCATTCTTTGGTATATCAGATGTGAAAGGTTAGCTATATAGTTCTGAAAATATTATTTTTTCTTATTTTTAAAGTATTGCTGGTCGTAATTTGCATTTGAAAAACTTTCCTGAATGGTGAAAGAATTTGTGAAAATAATCTCATTTAGAAATAGGTTTCTGCTCTCAACACGTGCTTTTGTAATGTGTTTAAGCATCATATTTCCCAAGTAGATATGCTCAAAATGTTGTCAAAACAACTTATCATGGCAGCTTGTTTCCCATAGCTGTTTATATCTCATGGTTTCATTAATTTCTTAGACCATGATGCTACTTGGTCTCCCCGGGTTGTCCACATGTCCAATACTTGTGCCTTAGTAGCTTTTAGTTGCTATTTATATTTAGACACTATTTCTTTCAAACAAGGCACTAGAAAATTATTGCCACTTGCTGCATGTTTAGTGCATTAAAAGTTAAAAGAGCTGCGCAAGAGAATTTTGCTTAAGGATTAATCACATCTGTGACCCAGGGGATAAGGGATCCTCACCTGTCAATAAAGCTTATACTACTTATACCAGCTGAGCCTGAGTGTTTAAGTACCTTCCTATGAAAGTGACTTTTACTTGGTGGGAGCTGAAACGAGGATTTCTCTGGCCCTTAAAGTTATATTTTACAATGAAGAACATAGAGAATGGTAATTTTCTTACTCTTTACACCTGTTAAATCACATTTTATGTAAAAATAAAGTAGAATCCCCTGTAAAGCTATTTTTCAGCATGAGCTACTGCTATCACTGCAACCATAGTACTGCAGGATGAGGAATGGGACAGGGAGAATTGATTCATGTAGCTGTGATTGGGAGGGAACACAGGCCTGTGGTCCACAAACCCATTTTTCTATTAAAGTCTCATCTATTCTAGAACTGTAGGTTCAGTTCACTGCATAAATCAGAGACTCCTTGTATCATTTCCCCTCGACTCCCTTTCCATTGTGAACTATAGGCCACTGCAAATTCCTGTCAGCTTTCAAGGATACTTTTTTTCTTCCCCATTTCCATCAATTTTCTCTCTTTTTTGATAAGCCAGAGTTGTCTTTTCACACTTGCATTTGTACATGACCTAATTTCCACCTACAAGAGGGCTCTGGCAGCACTTGGGAACTCTCCGAGACTTCACACTATCTGTGGACACACCTGGCTCCCCTGCCTGCTTCCTTGCAAAAACACCAGGAGCTGCTGCTAGGACATCCCTTGACCTGGGTGCAGCTGGGGTGATGGAAACAGAGGGATGCCCACCCCTCAGGAGGGGGAAAAGAACACCTCCCTTGCAGACCACAGCTGTAACCTGTCTCTGAAACATGAGGTTTTGGTTGCCATCATTTTCAAACTGTTTAGGGAGGATTCACAATATGAATTAATAGCCTTAATCAAGTTTTAATGTTTTAGGATGCAAAATCACAGAGGCAGCTGCAGCTTCTGGTACTGCTAACCAGTCTAAACCCTTTGTATCTTTCTATTTTTTGTCTGTTTTTCTCCAAAATTGAAAGACAACAATAAAGGACACTTTAAATGTGAACCATTGTTTCTCTTCGTGTTCTATCAATAGACAGCTTTTATTCTTTTTGTTAAAACCACCAGACGTTCTGCACTCACAGGTTAGCACAGCAGTAACCTTTGAAAACATTTAGAATGACATTGGGTAACTTGTTCTTTCTCTTCAAACAATGGAAAACACACATTAATGCTCTCAAAGGAGGTTATTTATTATTCCAGTGGTGTAAATGAGGGCAGGATTTGGCCCACAAGCAATAAAAGAGGAGTAGAGCATGTAATTCTTCACGCCATTGTGAGGAAAACTCTGTCCAACAACAGTAAATTATCTGAAATTCTTTCAGGGTATTTGAATGAGTCCATGGTCAGAGAAAGCTTGTGAGGTTTAAAGCATAAAAATGACAACTATAAATAAAGGTGGAAACCCCTCATCCCCACTGAAATGAAAAAACATAACATTCCTGAGGCACTTGTGTCTTTGGAAAATGCATTGCCTGGCTGACTAGAGGAAAGGGAGGGAGGAAAGGAAACCCATCATCCTACTTAAGGTTTGTCTTGCCAAAGTAAAGTTTAATGCTCTTGCATTAAAGGACACTTTTCTCTGGAAAGATCCATCCTATAAGGATGTGAGTTTATTTAGTTTGTAAAACCATCAATCAACACACATACATATGTATTTTAATAACTAAGTTTACCTAAGTATTTAACACATGGGCAAAATACAGAGAATATCCATATCATTTACTCTGTAGGGTGCAAGGCAGAGCAGTAAGAATTTTCATAGCAATGAGGCAGTGCATATAGCTTATCCTGGAATTGTTAAGCTTTCTAGCAAAAATACCTGTTGCACTCTGGACATTTTCAATATCTTAGTAGTGTCAGCCTGGTTGCTTTTATGTTAACATTACTCCACTTCATTGGCATAGTAATGCCCACTGTAGATAATGTGATAAAATAGCTTCTCAAAATATGTATCTTGGAAAGGAAAAAATCTGCTAGCGCTGTTTTTATTTGGCATATTCCAAAAGCTTTGGCACCATTGCAAAAACAATTTAGAGGATGGAATCAAATCCATTAACACTGTGTAAACAGTTCCATAATCTCAACATGCAGACTGATGCTGTGTTGAGTTTAAATGCATTATGAAGCTATGGATATGCCACTTCTTACCATCTCATTATGCAGGAATGAAATTCTAACGTTGCAACAAACTATGCTTGAGTTCAAGTTAATCACAGGGAAGAATTTTGTCAGTGATTCCATTGTTAACAGTAACGGAAGTGCATGTTAGTTTTTAAACCAAACCAATGAAAGTCACAAAAAAAAAAGAAAAAAGAAAAAAAAAAGAAAAAAAGAAAAAGTAATAAACACTAAAAAGTGAGATAATTGATAATTTTTGTAGAGGAACAATAATCAGAGACAGTCTCCCAGTGAAACTTACTCTGTCTGTCTCATTTGGTCACAGATGGTCTAAGCTGACTCCGTAGTTGCTCTGCAATCCACAATCCACAGGGATCTGTGTTCAGCATCTCATGGAAATGGGCAAAGTACTTGATTTAAAACTCTGAACCATAGATGTTCACATGCCATGCCAGCACAACTTTTGACTCCTTACAAAACCACGGACTATGGTCCACTGAGCCTATGACGGCCCATGATGAGAGCTGCTGTGAGCTAGGTCAGATGTTAAGGAACTAATAAAATGACACAGCAGGTTCACATTAGTCTAGTCCCTATTTCAGCATACATAATTTTTCAACTATTTGTCAGGTACTTAGTCTCAGTATAGAAGTTGAATAAAATTGTGTTGCTTCCTTACTAAAACGTCCTTGTCCTTTAGTGCAGATTCCTTTTATCATATTATGTGCATAAATATTTATATGCACGTACGAGAGAAAATATCTTCAATATAAGAGGTAATGTTGTTCTATAAGAATGTTTTTAAAAATTAGTAGAACTGAATTTTTATTCAGAGTTTAATCTCAAAAAATAGACTGACTATAACAAGAATAAACTCCATTCAGATTTGGAGATTTTTTGCTTTCCTCTTCTTAACTGATCATTGTATAAATATGATTAAAGACTAGAAACCAGCAGGAAATATCAATTGTTTTTTTGTCTGCCACCTGAAAACTTTACTACAAGTGTCTCCATTTTCTTTTTCCTTTTTCTGCTCCCCAAGGTAAAGCTCTCTTCTTTACTGGGAAAGGCAATATTTTGAAAAGTAGAAAATGAATTTAAATATTAGCTGAAACATATTGATTAAAAGATACTGGATGAAAATTAATGACAGTTTCATACAGCATGAGTACTTTTTTATATTCATTATCTTTTGATTTAGACTTCAAGAAAATGCTGGAAGGCACTAGCATTATACTGACATGCTGATGTTTTTTATCTTTTCAGAAAACAAATATAACTCAGAGAAGCAGTATATGATATATCAGCTATAAGTAACATGCTTTTAGTTATGTGTTATTATTCTAGAAGGTCTTCTAAACACAGAGGGTCCCTGTGGGATTTTTATCACTGTTTAAGACATCTCACTTGGTTCCTTTTCTTTACAGAAAGGCATTGGGCTGAGAATTCCAAGTGGCAGTGAGTTTTCCTCTCAGCTGCACCACTGAGTAGTTTAATGCATCAGTCATTGTAATAAGTGCATATAATTCAAATATAATTTTCACTAGCATATGACACTGAGATTACTGCTTAGTTAGTGCACATGATATTCTTTAAATACTGACATTTCTGGAGAAATCTGTTTAGCCAGTGCAAATCAAAATTATCAGTATTGTAAATATTTCTCTTAAAATTGAGTGCAAGATAGCAATATCATGCAATGGAGTTACTGTAGTGCTGAAGTCCTTTTTTATTTATATCAAATATAACCTTTCTAACAGAAAGTTAGAGTTTTTGGATAATATTTTAGACAAAAACATATGTTGGCCAAGTAATTAGCTTATCACACTGAAATTCTTACTAAAACAGACTCGCTCTTTTGATTAATCTAATATAAATACTTTGGCTAAAACTATGGAGGTCATGAGCTTGAATATTAGAACAACTTCTAATTTTGTATGCCTCTTAAATTTTTTTAATGTAAATAGAGAATAAATAAAATAAATAACTTCTAATTTCAATATTATGCTAAGAATAATTTTTCAACTAGTTACTAGTACAGAAACAAAAACTATTATAAAGGTATTATTTAAAGAAAAGGATAAAAATTTCAAAAGCTAAGTTTCAATTATGTTAAAAAATTATGTATAAAAGTAATTTTGTAAAATTCTATGTGACGAGGGAAATATAATAATAAAATAAAAATATTTAAATGTATTAGATATAGAAATAGATCTATAAATACATATAGAAATATATTTATAAAAATATCTATTTTTGTCTCTGAGCTGGAGACAATTGCTGTGTCAAAAAATTTATAAATTAGTGAGGTAAGAGTTAGTGAAGAAAGAAAATATTATCTTTGGTTTCTAGACACAGCACAAGGAAAAATAAAAACTGAGTGCAAGGTTTCCAGATGCATACACAGAACAGGAAATCAACAGGGAAGTGCATTTATCCAGGTAGTTTGTCAAATCCCACATGACCATTCATTGACAGTATATATATAAATGAAAACAATTTGCTTAATTTCATAAAGAAATCTATGTCAGAGTTGGGCACTTTGTTCCAGCTACCAGAATGTAATGCTGGTGTCTTTCTAGGACAAGTAAACACTATGCTGATATGATTCCACAGAAAAATGATTTCTCTCCTATGAACACTGGTCTACAAGGAAGGTTAAATTTTGTAGATGGATAAAAGTCAAAACAGCCCATAAGTGTATTAATCATGGAACCAGACCTTCAAATAGTGCTACTTGTGCACATGCAGGGAAGGAACCTGCCCCCACATGAATTTCTTATGGGTATTGACTGATAACATGATATCTCTGGTCTCACATGCTATGATTAGACAGGCTTTCCTCTTTAAGCACTTTAACTTCAGAGGCTTAGTGCATTATCTGCAAAAGCTATTTTGAAATAGACCTAATTTAAAAGGATAGGTTTCAGGAAGGATATAGGAAGGAGGTGTCTTCAGGAGGAGGTCTGAATCCTTGACTTCAGAGCCAAACATTAACTTATTTTTTCAAATGCATCATTGTTCTTGAAGACCCTATATCAAATAAAGAGTCTTCCACACTCCGCTGCTGAAGTTTATGGCTCAAAAGAAACCATCCCCAGGCTGTAACACAGTCCATATGGCTGGCTGTTTGAAGTGTGCTTAGTGCTCCATTAGGGATTCTCGATTTGTACTTCTCAATCTGATTTCGATAAGACACAGGTTTCCTTTAGTGGCCTGACCTGGTGCAAACACATAATAGATTAATTCTATAATAAATTATGGTGGCAGTAAAGCTTTCTGGACCATTTTGCCTTTTAAGTAACAATTTTTTTTTATGTACTCTTATAAAGCTGAACCAATGTTTCATTTGTAGCTCACTTTATGTATATACAGAACTACTTGAAGCTTGGGAATGTAATTTTTTGCTGTGTGCATTACCTCTGGGTGTATTCCATTTTATTGTGTTTCTGGAGCTACTGACATGTTGAAGAATACTAAGAGCTCTATGAAATAACATTATGCCTAGAAATGTGTTGAACTGCTTTTCAGGAAGCTCCAGCTGGTTTCTATCTTAACAGTAGTATAACTACCCTATTTCTATATGCAAAACGGCATTTCCATAAAGTCCATTATTATCTTCCACTTGTATGTGTTGTTTTTACATTATACTGTTATTTTCAATCACCAAATTTATTTTTGATTTTTTATATACTTATCACTTTCTATAGTTCTGCTGCCATTTCTAAATTCTCTGGTACAGAAAGAGTAAAATATGTTATTTGAGGCATTGCTGCTAGTCAGAGTTGAGGACCCCAGTGTGCTTGCTGTCCTCGTCTAGGAGCCTTCTAGTTATTTCAAGGGAAGGCTCCTAGAGATAAGGGACAGAATGAGAGAGAAAGCACTGTAGTGCTTTTAAATATCTTTCCAATGGGTGACAAAGGGTGCTAATCTGTCAGCTTTTATCACCCTTCCTTTTCAGGCTCATGAGCTCCATGATATCTCTCCTCTTATAGATACCCAAATCCATTTCCATACTTTACCTCAGGCCTTCTCACCACTGATTATGATGGCAAGATAGGAAAGGAAGAGACTGGGAAGGATTTTCGACTAAATGGTGACTCTTAACCAGAAGTAACTCCCAAAATATGTAACAACACACAAAATTTTGGTGTTCTTTTTTGTTCTTTAGTGTTTCTTTCAGGTCACATACCCTGGAAGGCACACCTGTGAAGGTGCTATGCAATAAGACCATTCCACAAAAATCTCAAAAAACCAACCATGAAGACAAAAAAACAACCATGAAGACAAAAAACCACTGACCCATGCAGTGTTCTTGGTAGCAAGAAAATGTTGAGATGACCGTCTATGTTTCATCAGCTGTCTGCCAAGATTTATCTGCAGGCATCAGAGAGATTCATCTACACATCTGCATCCTTACATGTAAGGATGCCAGGAGACAAAAACGCATGGAATGGACAAAAGAGAGGTATGAGCATTTTGGGTTCTGTGGGAGGACACAGAAAATGTAGATATAGAGGAAGCCAAGATGAAACCTGAAGAAATAGGAGAACGATCTCAACTACAGGCAGAATATTTCAGGTGCACATGGTATGAAACTTTAGGCTCCCTATAAGCAAAGAGGAAATAGAGAATAAGGATTAAAAAAAATATGCATAAATAGGAAAAAGAAGGAAAGAAAATACATAGGATATTAAAATCAGTAAATTAAAGAAAAAATTATATATAGAAATATATATAGGAGTATAGGAATAAAGTCTACCAGGGCACAGGGATCCAGCAGAATTACTTGTCGCAAACTAAATATTTTAGTTTACTTATAATGAGCATGAGAGACAGGGGCACATAAGCTTTTTATTAATAGAGAGGAATAAAATAACATAAATCCAAGCACATAACTTACCATTTTCCAATAAAAATTCATAAAGACAAGCAAAATATTTTTGCATGAAAGACAATTAGCACTTTAAATTAATTTAACCTTAATGCCAAGATCAACTTAATCTTTTAATAATCAGCTGAAATCGTCTTTTTCCCAGATGGAAATGCTTTTTGTTTACTGCCCAATGGCTTTCAGAAAACTTTGATTTTTCTCATTAAGTAATGTTTCTTTCTTATTTGATATTTTTAAAAAAGCCTCAGTTATCATTACAAACAAATGGACACTGGCTGGCAGTAATAAGGAAGGATTTTTGTGGGCTGCTTAGTAAACCCATATAGGTAAAGGAAGGCTGAGAACATCCCTTGCCAAGTCTTCCTCTTACAAAATGTCATTTCGTGCATGAGCAATCACAATGAACCCATGTTATTTAACCCAGTACAAAGATTTGTGCAGAGGCAAAAAAAAAACCAACTTGCATAACTCTTTTAAAATTTCTACTAAAAAAACCCCCAAAACCCAACCTAGAAAGTGCTACTCTACACATCATCTGCAGTATAGGTTAATATTATTATTACTAGCACTGATTAGATTAAATTGATTTACTTTTCAAAGTATCTAAATATATATATTTATAGTACTAAATTGATATAACTGCATAGATACTTTTCCCAAGTTTAATGCACTTAGGCATACTTTGCCAATTAATTCCAAACTTCAACAGAGCTCTCTGATGATTCAGCATCTACTGTGGAAAATTACTTTTTGTCATCCAGATTCTCAGCTTTGTTCATAGCCACTCTCTTTGAGATGACTTTGCCTTGTGCCTGGAAAGTCATCAAGTAAAAGAGAAGAATAATCCCTTGAACAGGATAGTGAAAAATAGAAATTCTTTAATTATTTTGATTTTTGAGTGTCAGATATTGAGGGGGGCAAAGCTTATAAATGCTTTCAAAAATCTAATTTCCTTATCTTGAAAGTATGAGATCAAGGAAACACAGTAAGAAACTTTTAACTAAAATAAAGATCCATTTAAGTATGTGGGGTAGTTAAACACTATACGAGCTAAGTGTTTTAGCAAAAGAATCAAAATTATCATTACAATGGACTTCCTGACATGATACATGAGACAGGGGGATTTGTGAAACAGTTCTATCCTCCTACATACAAGTTAATTATTTCTGTATATTGAAGACATCACAGCTTGATTCAATCCTGCCTAAAATGAGCAGCCAGTGGAGTCTAAAGCAGGACAGAAATTCAGGCTCTCCATGGGAAAGGGAGTGACTGTCTCCTCTGGCCCTTTTGGGGACCTGGGGCAGATGAGGCAGCTGTATCAAAGCTTCTCATCTTTGACCAGGTATATCTGACAAGGCCTAAAATTCTTGCCATAATTCCAGACCAGTTTCATCTAGAAGTACAGAAGAAATAATGTTTTGCACATTTGTGTTACTAGGTTTGTTCTCATCTTTACTCTCCTATGAAGATAAAATGGACTTTGAAAAAAAAATTGCACATTTCAATTCAAAGAGGTCCTAAACTAAAAACCTTTTAAGGTTCATATATGCTGTCAAAACTGAAGTATTGATTTTCTCCTTGTTTCAGTTTGGGTTCACAAATGCATATTAACTGAATGAAATGTTCTACTGTTGAATTATTTCCCCTAAGGGATTCCAGATAACAGTTGCAATGATTGGGCAGTTGTGTCTAATTTTTGAGATAAAAATTTAGGTCACTTAAGACTTCCTGAGTGATGTCATATTGGTTCTTTCTATCTTTTAATATGTGTATCAGCACTCCATTTTCACACACAGTTTGTTCTAGAATTTCCTGCCTCCCTCAAAGAGAAGTCAGATAAAGAGTGTAGGATAATTTTGATTATCTCAATATCAGAAGGTGCTCAGAAAATGCATCTGCAAGCTAAAACATTTTTAAGATGCTTTCTTTGAAACTTTTTTGTTTGGAACTGATTTTAATACACAACCAGTTCTTCAGGGTGACAAAATATCCATAGGACCATTGTAGGGACAATCCTGATTGGAACCAGCCTCTGTAACTGCATCTTCCCCTGGGAACAATGGAGGAAACTCACCTAACAGCAAATTTTGAGCCATAACTCTCATTATGGATCAGGGTTAAATATTGTCCTTATCTCTCAGCTGGCTCCAGACCAGCTCAGAAATAGACTCACTAATCAGAAATAGTATGTGTCTTAGAAAGCCAAAGTCATTACAGTCATTACAGAACTTTGCTGAATCTACAGCTGGGGATAGCAATGTCACACAGGACAGAGCATCTTCAGGCTGCTGACTGAATAAATGGGTATAGAAAATGGCTGCATATTCCTTGAGTTCCCTTGGACAAATAAATTAAAATTAATTGTTCCTGCACAATTAGTCTTATTTGTTATCATGTTTCTAGACAATTTGCTAATAATTACAATTTTAAATAGAATAAATATTTCCCTATTTAATGTCCTGGTTTTTAAATTTTTACAGGTTTTTAAATCCAGGATTATTTTAAAATGTTTTCCATTAAAAAGGAGGTGAAATACAGAGTCGTAAGTGATTTGAGGAGGGGGAAATGGGAAGTAGAATTTCCATGTACTCAGAAACCTGGTCTCAGGTATGTTTCTTAAAATTATTTCTTTCATAATCAATGTAAATATTATCCATCTATTTGCACTGACCTGTGTTGAAATGTTAAGGTTTCCCGAACTCATTGCTATAATCTTATCATTATATTAATTGACCAAAATTTTAGTCTGTTTTATGTCCAAGTTGAGGCCAGCAGAAACGTTGTAGGCTTGTAAGAGTATTATAGAGGACAGAGTTTATTCTAATCTGTTTTGGTCTTCTTTTCCTAAACTGCGTTTGGCATCACTAAGTAATGATGAAAGAGTCTGGAAAATTACTTTCGCATTTTGATGATTATTTATGCAATTTAGCTGGAGCCCAGAATTCTTTGTTTAAAGAAAATGCCAATGAATTTCTGAGCAGAAATAAGTATTTAGTACATGTTCTGCAAGGAAACTGAAAAATGAACATTTAAAAAAATGGCTGAATAGTGAAGATTAACTCTAGAGAAAAGGAATAGAACTGGTATCTTAGACCAGCCTCTCTCTGCAAAATCAATAATATCCAGTGACCTTCTTGGAGAAGTCTGAAGTTCCCACAGCAGTGATTGACTTCAGTAATAGCTGTGGGTTCCACACACTTCTTTGAAATCAAGTGCACAAATGCTTTAGGCTTGGAGCTAAGTCCTAAAATTCAACTCAGGTATCTCAAAGAGAAAAAGAAATATCCTCCAGAACTACCTTTTTCTGACATTTACAGAATCCTGATTAGCCCTGCAAAAGGAAATGATCACAAAAGTATAAAAATGTGAAGTATTTTTATGCTTTTTCTTTCAAGTCATGATCGTAATCTAAACAGAAAATGAAAAGAAAGAAAACTAACCAGAAAAAATGGGAATACATTGCTAATGAATCTATGAAATTTAAATTCAAAATTTTCAAATTTAATTGTAATATGAGGAAGCATTTCAAGATGTAAGTACAAGTTAAATCAGGTTGGATTATAACTCCAACTAGGCCAGTACCTGTCTTCATTATTGTCTAATTCACAGGTGTCTACAGGAGAATACAGTATTTATCCAGAACAGTCACAGTTTTAAGCAAGTTTTGCATCAGGGACTTCATTAGCCAGCAATTGTCTTATGTCAAAAGCCACTTTATGAACATTTTAATGCAATGAAGACTGACTGGAATTTCCTCATCGCTTTTTCTATGGACTTGGTGGGTTTGTCCTACTTCTTGTGTTTTACTTTATTTAATTTTTTTTATCAAATGTTCACCTAATCTTTCCAGGAGGAGGGAACTTGAGAGTTACCTAGACTTATAGTCAGGATTTCTCTTTATTTTTTCTCTATCTCTTCCCTAATAACATCAATATTTTTTGCCTACTTCTGATCACTGAGACCTTATTTTCATAAAAATACATATCATACTTCTAAGATCTTGCCCCTGGGGGACAAGAGACTATTACTTTATTAGCAAGGTCAGAATTGTTTTTCTCATGTGCACCACTAATGAATTGGTGCATCCATCTGCAATGAATTTTGTCTGCCATTCTAATGTTCAGTCACTTTCTCTAGTAAGGGTCTCGTGCAGTTCTGCTCCACAGATTTTTGTCTGTACTGCCCTGAATAATTTAGCACCATCAGTAAACTTTATCATCTCAGCAGTTGCTTCCTTCTACACGTAGTTTCTGAATATAATGTGCAAACCACAAGGAAAGACACAAACTTTCATGAAGAAATCAACCTGTAATTTTTATTCATTATGAAAACTGATCATTCACTCCACTTCGGTTTTTAATTAATTACAGAGCTGTGTGAGAATCTTCCATTTTATATTATTTTAACTGTCTGTCCTGTACAAACTTTGCTGAAGTGCTTTTTTTTATTAAAGTTTCTGAAATCCACGTAACACACAAAGCAGATAGGTTTTGCTGTTGCAACTTGTAATTGCCAATGAAATGGGAAATTTGGCCAAACTTTGTCAGCTCATAAAAAAAATGGTATAACAAATTTTTTTTGGTTGTCAAACCTTTTTTATGGTCTGGCATTCAGAAATCCCCTGATAATTAGATCCTGGAAAAGAGATAGAAGCACCTAATCTAATGGAGACAAGAAGAAAATTTGCCAAGAGCATAATCTCTTGAGACTGTATAATGAGAATATGGAGGTTCTGGGAAGGTCATCAAAGTCAATAATGAGTTAACAATGAAAGAGTTGCTTCAAGAATGCTGCAGAGGTCACAACAAATTATTCTCAGAGAGCAAAAAAGTAAATTTGAGCACTAGCAAAATATTTTCAGTGGAGCAAGCAAAGATCAGAATAGCACTAGGGAAAAAAAAGAAAAGGTAAAAATAACACAAGGGAATGCTGTACAGGAAGTTGTCAAGTACAATAGAAGGACAGGGACTTGACATTAGAAGATAGAACACAGTAAGTTGAAGGAAATAAGCAACTAAGAAATTTATTAGGGAATAAATGACTAAATGTGAAGGCAATCAGCTCTGCAACAAGTAAGGTAATTAAACATTAAACAAGCAAGAGTGGTAATTTAAAGTATTTGAAATCAATTACACAATTAAGCAGTTGATAATGAGGCAATTTAGGGAAAATAGGACTGGGGACTATAGAAATAGCTGGTTCTAATCAGAGTGTTACTTATCTTGGAATCCAAGAGGAGTAAGACACCAGGCAATAGTCTCTAAAGGGGAAGAGGGAATAAAGTCAATTCATGGTGCCTGTGCCCTTAGTGCTGCACGGCCCTGTAAAGAGTGAGTCCCAGAAGAGGGCAGTGGTGCTCCATAAAGTCATAAAATAATGGTGGCCAAGGGTTTTAGTGACTTTGGTCTGATGTCTTTCCTGAACAAGAACTTCCTACACAAGACTGGAGGGAGGAACAAGGTGCAGCCCAGACATGTTTGAGCCTTGGCTCTCATGGAGGTGCAAGGCTCTCCTCTAGCACAGAAGTTAAAATATTTAAGCTTTCTATCCTTTGTTATACCTTTATTTTTGAGGGGTGGCACTTTGTAAACGTGGTGAGCATTGGGCTTCCATGCCACAGTAGTGCTTATCTCATTTCTCCTCCTGCTTGTCTAGAGAGACTTTATACAAAATGACTTGCAGCATTTGGCCTTCATGGGAGAAATGGTTCACTGAGATTCCTGGGGTCCATTATAAGTTACAGCAGCTGTAATTTCAGCCACTTTATGGAGCAGTCCATTTGTGCCTGCTCCAGTTCCTAATGCTACCAGCCACTCTGTAAAATGATCCTAATCTATTACATTTAAGTCATTTGAGTCATCTTTTTGAAGATTGTTGAGTGGGGAGATACCCATAAGGAAACAATGTGAGTTTTCCATACACCGCATATGTTATATGTCTGGTGAAATGTACTGCACACATTTAAAAAAGTGACAGTATTAAAAAACTGACAACTTTTCATGACCTTTTGTGTTATAATGTATCTTAAACATATGGTAGGATTCTGTTCTTCTCATGGATGTGTCAGATACAGTATGAATATTTCATGAATTGTCTGTGCATGTGAAAAAAATGTACAAGAAACAATATTCAAGAAAACATATTAGCCTTTTACATTTAAAGTGGGAAAATAGCTTGTGGTTAAGTATATTATATTGAATATTTATAAAGAAACATTGACTATTTATTGAGAAGCAGTGAAAATCAAGAAGAAAACAGTAAAACCAAAATTATGGTTTATTGACATTCTTTCCTTTCTGCTCTAGTTTTAAAATGCAAGCTCTTTAAATCCTGACTTAGGTACTTTGATCTTCATACCTGTCACTTACCATACCCAATGAAATTTAAGAGTAATTAAAATTAGATATGTCTCATAGCTCAAAGTATTTTATGTGTATCCTAGGGGATTCCCTCTAAGCAACAAAAAGTTAGAATGTGTTCTCCTGTTAGTGTTGTCATACAGAATCTATTTCTTCATTTTGCTCTTCCAGCTACATATTAGTCAACACCCAACAAGTTTTAGTTAGGCTTCTTATACTGAAAAGAGAGAAACAGAATGCAGATTTCTACACTAAGGAGTACTGACATTTAAGGTAGAATTTGCTTCAGATTAATATGCAAATAATTTGACTGAGTTTTTCCAGGAAGTGTTCCTGAAGAATTTATGATTTAGAAAGCACCCATAAGATAATTAAAATCTCGGTTCCTCATGTTTCTTTTTAAGCTTTTTTTCTCAAATTCTCTAAAATATAATTTTGATATACTACTTGACTTGTTTTATGGATCTAGAGAATGGAAAATACCTGTGTTTTTTTAAATTGAAAAATGTGAACAATTTTTTTTTGACAGACATAAGTATTTTGGGATTCATGTAGCAATGTCAATTTGTATTGAGTTTGAATGGCAAGGTTTGCAGGGGGATGTGGGGCTACGGGGGGGGGGTTCTGTGAGAAGATTCCAGAAACTTTCCCCATGTTTGAGGGAGCCAATGCCAGAGGGCTCAGGACAGGTCCATCACTGCCCAAGGTTGAGCCCATCAGCTACAGAGTTAGAACCTCTGGGACAACATAATGGAGGAAAAGCTCAAATAACAACACAGCAGTTCTAGCTAGAGAAAGGAGTGAGAATTTTGAGAGAAACAGCCCTGAGGATCCAGGTGAGTGCAGATGGAGGGTGGGGAGGGGCTGCAGGAGCCAAGGCAGAGATTCCCCTGCAGGTGGTGATGGTGGAGGGCTGTAATACATAGCACAGGAGAGAATGAGTGAGCTACCAGGGTAAGAGGAGGCTGATGGGGAATGTGTTTGTTTGGTTCAAGTAACATCAAAAGTCCAATTGGATTCAGTCAGCACGAAGTAATTTGTGCCAGAGTAAATCTAAACTCAGCAGGGTGAGGGTGGGAATCACCTGATCCTACTGGGATGCTAACCCTCTTCCAGAGGGCTGGAATCGATGACTTCCAGAGCTTCCTCAACCCCAGTTCCTGCTGTGGTTCCAGGGCTCTGTGAGGTAATATCCCAACACAAAAAAAAATTATCTCTATAATTTCTCTCCCTTAGTGTCTGAAAGCATGTGGATGGAAACATAGACAGACTGATGCAGTCTTACAGACAGCAGGGTATAAACGGTTGTAAATACGATGTTCATATTGCATGGAATTTTCTCTAAAGATAATAACAAAAAAGTGTCAAAACAATTGAGTAATTTCAGACTTTAATAATGCGTTAACTGTTGATAGTGAAAGAAAAAATTGTTTTTAGTCCAAGAGGTGTAGTTATTGATTCCAGATATGTTCTTTGCAAATTTCTTAACACTTAGAATGCTTAATGGACAAATCACACTTGACAATCCATGTTTGGCTATAAAATGGCCAAAAAGCCCTGCAAACCCTCTTAGTAATTTATTAGTATTTACAAACACTGAAACTTTGAATACATTACATTTTTAATGTTTATTCTTCTACCTTTAGTGCCTTTAGCTTGTGTGCATTTTCCGGAAACACCTGCCATGTTTGGAAGTTCTAGCATAGAAGACATAAATTATAATCCTTGAAAAGGTCTACTTTTAAAAAAACATTTTGCTTTGTTTAACTCATCTAGTATAGATGTATGTTACCTTTTATCTTGCTAGTTCAAGCAGCAAGATGACCTCTGCTGCTAATTAGGTGTAAATCACATTGATAATTCTTTTGGAATTTATTTTCCACTTGTAATTGCAATATTACTTCTATTAGCTTTATGCTCTTTGTGCTTTCACTTCAGCTTCTGTGTTATGGCAGTCTTTCATTTTCACAAGTTTAATCAGTTTTCTATTACTATTATAATTACTGCAATACAGTAAGAATATGCCAGAGACTATAGATGTATTTTGTTAATCAGAGCAGGCTTTTTAATAATGGTTCTTAGTGACTAGTTGCATTTGAATTTATCACAAAATGTGTTTTTTTTGTAGAGAATATTTGCAAAGTCTGTCTATTTCAATTATGCAAATTTTCCAACTCTGTATTATTCAAAGCTCTATCCTGAACGTTTTTTTGGTAAGTTTTTAATTTGTGGGATATAAACCAAGCAGTGTTAATGAAATACATTGATATATGCAGAAAGTATAAGACCTCATAAAACTGGATAGAGAATGGAAGGGTTCATAGAGATCTTGTAGAGCATCTCTGAGAAGTACTTGGAAATCACAGTCTGAAAGAAATAATAGATAAAAAAATAATATCTCCAAGGTAGTCACAAAACTCCTAATAATGCTGATGAGGTAAACCCATGGATAGTACAGCTGTGGAATGAAAGAAAAAGATAAACACCCTGACTACAGATTGTTGGTTTTCTTACCCAGTGAATCAAAGGAACTGGGAAGACACAGAAATGTGTCACAGGTAAAACTTCAGGAGCACATCAGTTGAATTGGTGAGACCCTCTCTGATTCAGCACAGAGGAGTGAAGAGGTTTTGTCTGAGGCAGAGTTAATTTTCTTCCTTAGTTGGCAAAGTGGTGTGGTTTAGATTTAGGATGAGAATAATGCTGATATCACACTGATGTTTTGGCTATTGCTGAGCAGATCTTACTATAGGTCAAGGACTTTTCAGCTTCTCATGGCTGCCCTGCAGGGTTTTTTTCTCTCAAGTTATTCCCTTCCAGAACCAGGTATTTCAAATGCCATCAACTGCAGAGGAAGGTATCTGAGGGAAGCTAAATTTAAGCTCTATGAAGAGAGAAGCAGAAGATATTAAAAAAATTTCTTCCCCAATGGCTAAAGTTTTTCTAAAGTAATCCTAAATTTAAGTAATTTCAATAGAGGAGTGTTTAAAATAATTAAGAAAAAACAGCTTATATGCAAATTGTTTTCAATGATTTTCACAGGAGACACTCTTGGCAAGGAATTGAAGAAAGTAATATTCAGGGGAGTAGCTCAGAAAAATCCTCCCTTATCCTATTTAGACATCTGAGATATTTGTCTTCCTTGATCTGAACATCTAAATTCTCATCCTATCCAGTGTTCAGTCAGGCCATATCCCAGTGCCTAATTCCATGTAGCAGCCCAGTCTTCTGTGTGAATTCTGAGTAACCCTTGGGAGATCCATGCACACCCTGCAGAGCAGGAGCAAGCACAGTAACTTTTCAATTTCCTCAGTAATATCTTGACTTCCTTTAGACCTGGGTAATATCTCAAACTTCCTTTGGACTATTCAGTGTAAACTCACAAGTTCATTGTTACCCCTTTCTTAATTAAGGGTTACCATTGTGGGGGGAATTACCTCACGTTATGAACATCCCTTTTTAATCTCTTTTCAGAGTGTGCATGGGACTGAAGCTATGTAATCCTTTGGCTGCAACTTTGAAACGTGCTTTTGGCTCACTTTATTGTAAATCCATTAAATACAAGGAATAACCATAACACTAAAATATAAGTTACTAAGGCAAGTTTCAACTTTGTGTGTGCAGTGCATATCCATTGTTAAGAATATAGAAATATTAATAGTTTAAGTGTGGAAAGATGGGGAAAGTAGAATTGTGCCCACTTGGCAGCAAGTAGAGAAAGGATTATTATAACCTAACTATACATTGACATTCACTGTTCTATTTTATGTTTCTATGCTTGGACTGCCCTGGACATAGGTAATGCTTTAGAAGGGTTATAATTAGCACACAAAGGTCTGCAAAGACTTTTCTCAGTGAGCTAAGGTTGGACTGAAGATTAAATTAAAATAGAGCTCCACACCTGAGGAGCTTCAGGCATTTCTATAATTTCTATATTTATATAACTGAAGATTCTGGTTGGAACAAATGAAATACAACTGTTCTTTATTATTTTATTTTCTTCAAGCAAAGTATTTATCCTTTTTAAAATAATGAGCTTTTAAATAAGTTCAAAAGAACACTGGTTTTCTTGGGGTGTTTTGCCAATATTATTTTTTTATAATGTTAAAATTTAACAGATTGAGTGCAAGTTACTTATCCTTACAAATAGTGGGGACATTTTCTGTTTTTTTCTTCATTTATCACAAAATAAGAATTCATGCTTTTTCTAATATCCTTTATCAGAAAACATCCTGAAAATGTTTTTATCTTGTTCCAAAATGATAGTTTAAAACATTTGAAGAGTGAATTAAGTCTTTGTGAATCAAAAGTATCCTACGATGCTCAAAAATCATTAGACAGTTATAACATACAAGGGCAGTCCCTGAAAGCAAAGACAGCATCAATCCACTGTGGTGGAACTTTGAACCTCAGGAGAATGACTGAAGATCTTGGCAGGTGTCATTTACTGTGTCACTCACCTTGAAGTTTCCCTGGCCAGACATGTGGTTACTTTACAAGCAAATTTCAGACTGCCAGGGTAGACAAATGTTCTGTCTCTCCAGCTCACTCAGCGCATACATCCAAATTTATATTTGCCCCCTTGGGCGAAAGTCAGTGCTATTATCCATCTGTCCTGTATTTTCTCCTTGACCTCTTCATGCTCACTTCCTGCTCCGATGGGATAGTTTAACTACCTGTGCAATTTCCTTTTATCAGCCTTAGAAGTCTTACATGCACTTTCCAAATTCAGAAAAGCAAGAAACTGGATTCAGATCTACTAGATGATAAATAATTCTGCAGTTAATGGCATGTTTCACATGAAACATAAAGGACTTTACCTTTAGAGTTATATATATCGTAATTCAAAAAATTATATAGTTATATATAATGTTTAAAAAAGCAAAATCTATAGTTAAATGTAGCTGTATTCTTAAAGCAAACTGCCATCATTTGGCAAAAAAAAAAAAAAAGCTAACAGAGATGGTGCACTGCTTTGTGTTAAACTCACACCAATTATATAAGTTCTTTTACTAACAGAATGACATTATATTTTTTTGAAGAGCGGAGCATAAAGAGCTATTGCTCTTGTGAGACCTGCCCTTATTTCCTTTTGGTGTGCAGGACTTTGGTGAATCTGTTATGATCACCATTTCCTACTGAAATGTCATGACGGACTTGGAGAGATACCATCCAGGATGCAGGTGTTCAGGGTCAAACGAGAGAGAAGGAAGTTCAAAGGCATTCCCTCCCACAATTCCTGATGCTGTAATGCCAGCACACTGTGTCATGGGAAGTCTCTGAAACACCCATGCAAGGGTGTGCTCACCCAGGGAACACAGACATATTTCATTGCAGATGAAAGTCAAAATAAAAAAAAAAAAAAAGAGAGAAAAGATAGACTTTTTTCCTTTGGAAAGCAGTTTGTTCAGATATACTGGGAAAGCATGCTCAATTATAAGAATCTTATACTTTGTCTTCTCTAAGATAGTCAACCTCATCATCCTATCCAGATTTTCTCTCTAAATTGCAATAGAAGTTGTTGTACAATAAGATTGTCATCCTGGCTTTTATCTGATTGCATATAATAGCTGGAAAACTCTTGAAACTTCTTACGTCCCTGTTGTTATCAAGAAAGCTAAAATTCTTTAAGATCTCCTGGGGGAAAGAGAGTTGGAATTAATTCCTCCTCCCTCTTTTCCCTGGAGACACACATAGCTTGTGTGGGTTTAATGAAATTTGCTAAGATTTCTGTATGTGTCATTAAGCAGCTCTGTGAAACAATTACCTCGTTGTGCTGGGTGGTGTACAGCTATCAGTCAGGGCCAAACAAGCAGGCAGCTCCTCAGTTCACACCAGCAGGTGATCTATGTACAGAAGCCCTGCTCTGAGCAGGACTGCTTGGGCTGCAGTGTAATACAGATGTAAGGCGTTGCTGGGATGTCAGTTTAAATGGAAGCCATTATGTCATCCCATAACAATCCCTATTGAGGCCGTAGGCACTGGTGCTAATCAGCACGTGGGTAGTAACTACATATAGTATGAGAAAACATGAAAAGCAGCACTAGAGCAAAGTATCTGTAATAAATAACTTTTATGTAAGTAATATTTTACAGATACTGAGCCCAGAGGGAAGGTGATACTTACCTTGTGTAGTATGATTTATTAGAAAAAAAATAAAAGAAACTATTTTTACCAAATATTTTATCAAAACATTCCTTGTGCTGTAAAATAGCAAGAAAAAAATCACATTAATTCCTCAAATTTTATAGAGAAGCAACATCACTTTGCTTTGTTAGAACTGTGACTAGTAAAGATTTTTAAAGGTACTCTTTTTGTGTGATCATGCATTTTATGTTCAATTTCCAAAGTAGCACCTTAATGACCACTGCCCAGGACTGTTGGCTTTCTCTAAATGTTCCCCGGAGTAACGTTTCACTTATAAGCATCATTTTAAATGTAGCCTTCTGTAGCACTTTGCTTGTGATCCTCAACCTCTGCAAAGAGGTTATGCTTTAAAAACATGTGGCAAATGCTGGCCACCTGTTAAGAGCTAATGATGCTGAAAGAAAGCCTGTTATGTCAGGACATTTTCTTAGGGAAGGCAATAAAAAAGACAGAAATCCTTCAAGCTGGAGCAGCATTAACTTTAACCTATTTTGGACTCCGCCCTTATAAAAGCTACTTCAAAGGTAGACATAATCGCCTTGAAAGAATTGGGAGAGGGTAAAAATGGGGAGGTTTTGGCATAATAATTGCAAATGTGCAATTTTCTGTGCAAGTTTTACACTCCTATCTAGAAGGGAGATTTATTTAATCTTCCTTTTCCTCTAGAGAGTTCTGGATAATAAAAAGATCTATAGACAGATTAAGATTAATCTGTTCAGTAACCATGGGTCTGTCTTTTCTGGTACACTTGGCATACGACATCATCAGCAAAACAGAATGGACAGTTTCCAAATCCACTTGAAAATGATACCACTCTGATGGCAGAGATATCCTTAAATTAGCAGACAAGAAAGACAGATTTACATTTGCAGAACTAACTAAATGCATAAGACATTATAAATAAGGATCAAAATAAGGGTGAAAAATCACTCTCATTTTCCCAGTCTCCCCCTTCAAGATTATACTTTTGCTAGATACTGAAATAGTGTCTGCTTTAACTTAATAAAATGCAGGATGAGATTTTTTTAAAATTTTATATAAATTTAAATGTGCAATCAGTAGATTTTAAGAGGAAAAAAAGAGGTGGGGTTAGGTAGAATTACATATTGCTGGAGAAACTGGAGCCACAATATTATAAATTTGGCTTCAAAATACATTTTTTCCTTGTCTCCAGATGCCACTAGCAAAATGGATAGTTTTGATCCACAAAGAGAAGAAAGGGTATATTTGTGCCAACATGTGTTTGACATCCTTATTTTTGTTTGGCACCTTGGAGAATCAGCACTTCTCATGGGACTCAGAGTTCAAAGTTAGGTGCCACTTCTGTAATTACATACAGATGCATAAGTAGGATTACAGCAGGCAAATGAAGGGCTCTTTTACATAACAAGGTGCATTTGTCTGTATTTCTTACTAATCAGTTACAGGGCTCACCATTGTTATAAGCACAAGAAGAAATTACAATGTCAAAGAATGTCTTGCCCAGTAACCTTTTGGAAACTTTTTTTCAGAGTAATCAGCTAAATAACATCCACTTATGTAAAAGGTCCTTTTTCTTTCTTGGAGAATTTATGTCTGGATGTAGGTTGTCTCAGTCTCTCATTTGCATTCATCCTGAGTAATACTTTCTTCCATGACAGTCCAAGTGACATTAGCTATGTAGTGAGGCCAGTTAGATTATGATTGATAAATGCTTCTCCTCAAACTCCATGAATAATTCTGAATATAAACATGAGTATATAGCAAATTCTTGCTTGTATAAAATAGAGCTAGTTCAAAGGATTTTCCTTTCTTCAATGACCTTCATTTTCTTACAGCACAAAAAGTTCCATTTTTATTTTATTAATATCATATTCAGTTTCAAACAGAAAACAAAGACAACACATATGGCATTAGTATAATCCATAAAAATGCTGCCCTTTGAAGCTCTAAGAGTTCTGCAAGTGATGTCAGTAGAAGTATATATTCATAACCATAGATACTTGGGTTTGGAAGTAAAGAACAGTAGCATTTAAAAATTACATTCTAAAATTACATCTACTGAAACATAAGCAAAGATGCATTATTACAGCACCAGCAAAGAAGCATTATGATTACTATTTTTAGCTGAAAATGTGACACTTGAGCCTGCAATTGTATCTTGACTGCAGCACCGTTCATGGTATTGAAATGTTGCTCATTAAATTAGAACTCATTAAAAGTTTTACATTGCAGTACTTTGAAAACTGAAGTGGTAAAAAAAATATAGAAGAAAATTGGTCTTTAGAAGCAGATCATTTGTTCAACACATTTATAAAATACTTCAGCTAATAATTTGTGATATCTACCTTATTTTTCTGCTAACCTCTTTTCTCAGCTGAGTTTCAAGATGTTTTATATGTGTCATTTCAGTGAATTTTATCTATTTTCTGTGGGCAAGAACAGTAAGTCTGGAAAGTTCCTTAGCCTCAACACACGAACTCAAATGTTCCTCTTTGTCTGGAACCATCACCAACAGAGGAAGAGAGAAGGCTGAATTCTGAATTTTCATGCTCTGCACTGGGTGTTGTCAAATTTGGCAGCTCCAGCAGAGGGAACACTGAGCCCCATTCTGAACAAAAAATCGAGGGGGGAAGTCTTTAACATCAGCACATTTTGTCAAAATGTTTTTAACAGGAGTACTATACACACATATATATAAAAAAAATAAAAAAATATATATATAATACAGCACGCATATATAGCAAACAGCCCTGAATCTTTAGGTAAAATAAGTGTTGAATGCAAAATAGGTTTTACCTAAATGTATAGGACTTGACTTTGTCTGTAAGGAGAGAATCCTCCATTAACTGTTGAACTCTTGCATAAGCAGTGTATTAAATTTTCCACTGGAGTTAGTGGAAACTATTCTGTCTATTATGTTGAAGTGGCAATTTAATGATGTAAAACTCTGTAAGAACATCAGCAATAACTCTGAATGAATGGGAATATCGTGTCTCAGTCCAGTGAATGAGTGCTTCTTCTGTTAAATATTATTTTAAAATCAATGGAAGTACTATAAATGAACAAGCAATCATCTGATACTAAATTCTAGGTGATTGAGATGCTTCAGAATCTAAATTTCACTTGAGCAGAATTTTAGGCCATCTAAAATGCAAACACATAAATGCAACAATGTGATTCCCAAAAATCCTTCTCCAAGTTTCCTATCCATGTATGCTTACATACTTTCCGTAAGGTTACTCTTTCCGATAAGGGGAAAGAATTCAACATCTATAAGCATAAAATTGTCTCCATTTAATGTTTAGAGCACTTAGGCATCTGTCTGATTATCCATGGACCAGGTGTCCAAGCCTAAGTCATTTCTCTGTTCAAAGCCTTAGTACCTAACTTGCTAGGTAAATCCAGGAATATATTCTAGGCCTTTGTACTGGCCTTACAGCAGTTCCAGTTTTATCATGTGCATATGTTAGTGACTGAAAAATACAGTGAAAATCTATAGCCGTAGTAACTATTTCATGATTTCAACCACCTTACATAAACATTTCCCTTAAGATACCTGCCTTGCCTCATTTTGTGCTAAAATTTTTAGAAACATAACACTTTTTCTGCAATATTCTCTAACTAAGGAATGCACATTTTATTGCAGATGTAATAAATCAGATCAGCATTTCTGTTGGGAAGTAATATTTCATGGTAGCAGTAGCATAGAGAACTGTGGTAAAGTTCAGCCTTGTAACTCTTTCTCTCCTTGGTCTTTTTTGTTTAACAAAACAGGTGTCATTGACATTTGGAGCCAACATTCATGCCTGAACAGCTACTTTCTAAACACATTTAAACAAAAGACAAAAGCAGTCATTACCTTGGAGTTTCTTTTTTTTTTTTATGGATTCATACCTTCTGGGGACAAGAGATAAATGAAGGTAAGATGAAACCTTTAGATGTTGTCTTCATCAGTGTTGACACTCTTCCTTGGGGGCTGACAGCTGCTAATGAATTAATTTGAAAGATGACACACATGAAGAACAAAAATGCTTTTTAGGTTTTGCGTCATTCTTATTAAAAAAATTAGAATAGCAAGTAGCATTGATCATTATGTGAAAGCTAATCTGTACTAATTTGTGATCAAATGAAAACATGAAGAGATTCAAAAAGAAATCTTCAAATTTTCCCAAGAAATGAAGCTAAGTTGTGGCTTTTATTTGAATTTGGACATTCTTCCTGTTCATAGAAAAGTATTGTAGCTATAATCAAACCAGAGATACAGCCAGAATTTCAGATTTGGTTAAATGATTGACCAGAACTCAGATATCTGCTGTATTCCCTTCACTTAACAAAGTCCTTTTATTTGGTTCTATTGTCCATTACTAAACCTTTGTCTTTTTTTTTAATATTGATATTGATTAAAAGTTTCTTAACACTACGTTTATATTGAGAATTTTACTCCTGATATAAGGAAAAACATTTATAAAGTTTTTGCTTTTCAACAGAATTTGAATTCTTTGTTGAAAACACAATGGTCCACAATCAGAACTATTTGGGATTGTCACTGAAATTCTCTCAGAATCATAATTTCAAATAAAAATTAACTTGGTCTTGTAAATTAGTACAGTTTGTCCCTGTCAGCTGAGTGTGATTGTTGCCATGAATCTGACTATGGCCCACTGACCTACTCTTATTGGTAACATCTGTATGTTTAACTGTACACTGTTCTCTAGCTAAATGGACACATGATCACAATATATTCTTGAGAAGAATTGTTTATGGATTTTTATTGCATTACCACAAATATATTTAATGGCCAGTACTGATTCCAGCCTTGTCTTCAAAAGCTTTTCAAAAGATTTGCATAATATGCAAATATTTCACACAGTCTGAGGACATGCAAATATAAGGGCTTTTTTATCGGCTGAGTATGTATAAAGGTGTAAAGTTATAATAAACTTTTATGCATTATGAAATGAAAGCATTCAGAAAGCTCTTTCTATATGATTTCCATAAAAGCTGCATGGAGCTTAATAAAGACCAGATATATCCATTGTCCTCTGGAAAAGCTCCTTGAACATTAGAAGCAAGTTTGGAAGGTAGGGTAAGTGTGACCTAAGGAAGAAGCCTATCTTTTATCTACACAAGAAATTGCAGAACACAATGATGTCATCTCAACATTGCTGTACTCTGAAGAGCTGGGCAGGTCTTGGTAGATCTGGTAGATCTTGTGAGGAGTAGCAAGCACAGGCCTGGTTTTCATCACTAATACTTCAGTGATTTTATTCAGACCCAGGGAATAATTTATTTAAGGAGAAGACAGACATGTAAATACAATGTAGTATGGTTTTCTGAAGGTGTAATATACTTTATTAGAGAGCTTGCCTGATGTGGATAAAACATCTTCTGAAAGAAAGGTACTCTAAATTTTGTTGCAAAGAAATATGAGTCAGGTGGATACAGCTGGAACTCAGATCCAGGTAAATATAGAGGAACATTTGGCTTTTAGAAAACATGCCCAGGTATAAACATGTTTTCATAAAACTAGTGGAGGGAACACATGATATAATTCAGGAAGAAAAGAATGAGATAAAAACTTGAAAATAATTAATTCTGCTGACAGAAATTGCTCACAATTTACTTAAATGTCTCTTTTTTTTCTGCAATGTAAATTGTAAATGCATTCAGCAAAGGAAAAAGAATGTTTTTAGGTTCCCACCCTTTTCTGGAACAAATCTTGTATGTGGATTCTGTTCCAAAAAAGGCCCTTCCTCTTTCTAATATTCTGTTATTGACAGCAGATCCTATGACAAATTTGACATAAAGGTGCCATTTAAACAAAAAATGTTTCATAGGGATATTTTTATGTTTTCTGGTTTTTGTAGAATGCAATTTCTGTGTGCAGATACTGACTTTTACAAGTCTATTATTTCCTTACTCTCAGCTCTGATCTACATCCAGTGTTCCTGCAACGTTTTGCCGTCATTGGAAGGGAGTTGCAGTTTCTTTCTAAGCAGGCATAATTGATGTAAAAGGCTGTGTGCTGCACTTGCACATTTGATAGAGATTATTTTGTGCCCCTTTTTATGGCGAATAGAGATAGCAAGTAATAGCAGCCATTATTAGAGAGAATGGAACATAAAATAAATTTTTTATTGTTCTAGAAAGAGTTTGTGATTCTTACCTTTGCATAGTGATACATTTGATTTCTGCGTGCTTTGGCAAGAGATACCTTATAAAACATTGATTTTTTCAAACCTCAGGCAAGTGTATGCCCTTTTGTGCTTATATCTGCAAGAAATAATCATATACAATTTAAAAACTAAGCAGTTAGTTAACTGTTTAAAACAGAAGTTCTTCTCAAAACAGCTGTATTCTTGTCAGCTGCAGGAAAATTTACTGCTAGAGAAAAGTGTCAGGCGTCACATCTATTGCTGTTAAGCTTCATATAAATGAGATCACACCTTCTGATCTCTTCCCAGCAATAGTGCCAGTGCTTAACACTTTGCTCAGAAGTTGTGACAGGACACAGTTTCATTTTACAGTCACACAAGCAATGCTATAATCTCTCCCAGACAAAAAATCATGGAAATGTAGATTGTTCAGACACAGACGTACTGAGTGAAGGAGAAATGTTGTTCCAAAAAAAGAAAGTGAAATTTTGGTCAGCAGACACAGAATCTTAGCCCTCCTCTTGCTCACTTCGGTATTGAGCCTTTAGTATTGAATAGATATGATACATAAAAAATTACTCCTAATTTCTTGCCTTCAGCATTGAATTATAACATTGACTGTATATTCATCTTGTTTCCTAAATTGTGTCCTTCAAAACCTAGAGCAACAAAAAAAAACTGTCTAAGATCAGTCAAACAACGTCTTTTTTTCTCTCTCTCCTTTTTCACTCTCCAAACCTTAGACCTTCATCTACTGCTGCTATAACTTCCCAGAATTTTTCTGCCTTATGCACTGAGATTCAGAGTTTGAAAAATAGCTCCCTTTGCTGTTATGTACAATGTTCCCGGTGTTTAAGAGCCTCAAGGCTTATTTTCTTCTTTCAGGTAAGAGAGAGTCCTTTTCACAAAGATTGAAAGATTGTACAGTCTAAAAGACAGCAATAACGAAACAGTAGGACATGGGAAGACATTAGTGGCAGTAAACAGAAGGTGGTTTTGGGCCTTTCCCTTTTCCTTTTGCCTTGCCTTGCCTTGCCTTTCCATCCTGTACTATGGGAATGTAAGGACCAGTTTAGCTATGAAATCAGGGAGAGAAACATATAATGCATAAATCAAGCTGATGTTCAAAAGTCTTTTCATCAACTCCTCCAGCTGCTCTGCTGAGTTTAACTTCCATTTAGCTTGTGACTGCCACTTCCACAGTTTTGTCAGCTGGGAACAAATCGTTCCACTCTTTGATATTGGAACTTCAGGTACCACAGAGCATCCTGCATGAACCAGGACACAGAGCACAAGAGAAGACACCCCTGATGGACCCCATTTTACTCCTGCCTCTCTCCCATTACTCTTGTCTCAATTTTCCAACTGTACTGTGCAGGCTCACTTTCTGAGTGCTACTCCCTGCATTTTATTTTATCTCTAAGCCTATGCTTTCATTTCATTTTTTAAGGACTTAATTAAAGGCAGAGGCTTACTTTCCACTGAAGAGAAACTGGAGGAGGGAAATGTGTCAGGAAATATCTATGTGGCATCAGTCCTTTCCATGTTATAAATAGCACACATCCTTAGTGAAATAAAGCATTTACGCCCTCAGAAAGAAATCTGATCACTCGTGGATTAAAAAGGAGACATCCCCTAAACTTGCCAGAAAGTGGCTGATGCAAAAAATAAAGGTTTTGGGGTGGAGATAGAAGTTCATTCTTAGGTTAGATTCCAAATGCAGTTTAAGATCCTGGAAAGTATTTTACATTTATCTTTCATAGCTGGGACAGTGTTCTTGCTGCTTGTATAAATCTTTAATCTTGAAGACTGTAATCCCCTCTTCCACACAGATCTTGTCATTAGTTGTTTTTAGCACAGTGACTTGTGTGTTTAACATTGCATTTTTGTGAACAATGAGATTCATAGTAATCTTATTTTAACAGAGAAACAAGTCAGGGACCATTCTAGTAAAATCAGTGCCAGTATGGCAGTAAAAGACATAGATGAAAAAACTCCTGGGTTTTAATGTTAAAAAACATTCAGTGCCTACAATAGTGTTAAAAAATAAGAAATAAGATAGATGGGTGATACTAAAAAACAGAGGATCTCATGCTTATAAAGGGATTAAAATTTAGATTTCCAGAATACTTTCTGTGGATATCATGTGAAATAATTTCTGCCAGAGAAAGTCAAATTGTAAAACGCCAGCAAGACAGCAACCGGTTCTATGCCCAGGCATGTGAAATTGCTCCTAAATTGCTTCATCTTGTCTGATTTTCAAATCTTGTGTGATTTTCTCTGATTTATTGCTGGTAAGAGAAAGTATATATACATTCAAAAGCAGTTTTGATACAGTTATGAAAATTAATCTCTTTTGTTTTAATTGGACAATTTCATCTTGGGTGAGTGGTCAAGACAAATTCAGGTCCTTTTGCAGTGTCATTTTTTACTTCATCTGAGAGCTTGGGCCTTTATGCTGTTGTGTGATAGTAGGTAAAGATGATACTGAGGTTTTGTGTTTCACCATCACATTTATCAGCACTCAGACCTAATTGACTTGCAGACCAAACTCAATTCCCATTTCCTAAAGAAGAGGAACGAGACCTCTCACATGTATTTAGCAAGTGGACTTAATATATAGGTAAAGATAATGCAAAAAAACAGGCTATAAAACTCCAACACAGTGTTATCTAATGCTTTCTATGGCATAAATTTGTGTAAATCTGAGTTAATCCTCCTATGATCCCATTAAAGTGAAAGAAGAGATACACAACAGACAGAACTTGCTTCCTCTGGCCTGATCTACACACTTATGTTAGGATTGGATGAGCTGCTGTTAGGAGTCTTTGTCTACACTGACTGTGAAAGGGACTTAGGACCCCTGGCTCACACACTTCAGCATTTAATTTTTAGATACCTAAGATATAACACATGAGTTTCTTCCATTATCTCTATTTCTGGCATAAAACTGTTGGGTTTTATTGCTTCATCATCATTCTTTGAATATTTGTCATTTTTACATTGTTATTGTAACCTTTTCTTTCCCTAACATATGGAATTCTCCAGTAATTACCTAAATCTACAGAGAGACATGCTAGTAAATGCAATTTGCTGCAATATTTCAGCAGAATATTGTCATTATAAAATTCATGTTAAACAGCTTTTACTCAGTCCTTTAACTGCTAATTTCAGTAGTCAGCAAAGCTTTTCTGTGCTCAAATCAAACCTGAAACACTCTCTTGACCTGTTTGTCATTGGAATCCAAGTGAAATTACAGACCACCAATTAAAAATCATTTAAGTGTACTGGTTTATTTTACTTTGTGGGGTTTTTTTTGGTGTGTTTTTGCACAGTCACAGTCTTTAACACGTGGTTTTGTAATTGCAATATGCTGGGGAAGTTCAGAGTGCTCATTGGCCTTTTAGCTCCTACTTCCACCTGTGTTCTCATACATTCACTGTTAATAACTTGGGCTGAGAGTCACACCAAATAGCTGGCTGGAAGCTTGCACTTGTATTTTCCTTGAATTTGCACCATGTCAAACCTTTTCTTCAGTTGCTAAGACCCAACAATAAAATAAGCAAAGAACTACCAGAAATTGTCCTCTCAGACTGATTTTTAATCTTTCACTATATTTTTTTCTCTTCATTTAAATTATCCATTCCTTAAAGCAGAATCCTATGATGTGTTTGTGTCCTGGCTAGCATGTTGAAGGCCTGCTTTTAATAAGGAACTTTAAATTTAGATTAACAATAATAAACAGTCATAAATACTTCCCATATTTAATAGATTATCCTTGATTAACCAAGCAATAATTATTTATCTAGTTTTGGAGACAGAAATAGAAGAGTGCCAATGAGCCATGGATCAGTATATGTACTTGGGATGTATGAGACCAGAATATAGATGCATCCTTCAAATCAGAGAGAGAAGAGTTGTGTGTGCTTGCACAGCATATACTGGATAGATTTTATTTCTTTGTCTAATCAGATATGAGACTGAAACATTCCTGCATATGCTTCTCTTCATTTGATTGTCAGTACCAACTGTATTCATAAAAATGCAATTTAATCTGTGCCCAGATGACTTTTTCTGCCTGTTTTTCTTCCTTATTAATGTGAAATAAGTCAATTCTAGGAAAATTGAATGTTATTTTATTTCAATATTCTAAAGCATGTGACTCTTAAAGACCATACACAGAGATTGTGTAAACACTGTTTTAAAACATTAAGGTACATATTGGAAAAAATCATGTACATATAGAATTTTATTTCTCAATAGATAAAGTCTCTGGGAAATCAGTTTATCTACCCATTTCCTGTTAACTCAGTTTACCCTAGATCTTAATAAAGGCACTCACACTACACATGGACTGACCAATTTCTTGGTCCCTAGGTATTTTGTAGTAAAATTCAGTTTTCGATCAACAAGCTGTTAGAATGTCCACCTGCTCTTCTGTGGTCCTGGAAAAGTAGCCTTGACTTTATTCTTCACAACCTCTCTTCCAACTGCTTGTTTTTAACCCTCTATCCTAAACACACTTGGTATAGCAATGTCATGTGGGGAGTGTTTTCCCTCTGTAAATATTCAATAAAACCACTTTTCAAGGTATTTTCAGTGCAAAATTATTGGTTCCTATTTTTTTCACAGTTTTACCTGTGTCATGATTAATGTTATTAATACTGGTTTGATTACATTAGATAGTACTGCAGTTTTTTAAAAATAATTAATGAAGCCTTGCAGGAACCAAATCAACTCAACTTTGCAGAAGGATGCAAAGAAGGTACCTGTACACTGAAGCACAGAAGTGCTTTTAAATGGGTCACACAATCTCTGTCATAACCACTTTTGGTTAGTGAAATTGCTTTGTACATATTCTGCAGTTGTTGGTTTTCTGTAGCATTGTAGTACCTATAAAAAATAATTCCATGAAGACATAAGTTAAAATGGAAAAACTTTAATCGAAATGAAAGTTAAAAAATAAAAAAAATAGAAGTTATAGCTATATTAGACATTAATAAATGTTTATAAATTAGGTATTAATAAATCCTCATGCAGGAATAGGACACTAAACAAAATTTAGATCTTATGAACTACAGCAACATGCACAATGCAGATGTACTCTAGGCAGCCAGATTTTTATCTGTTTGTGTATCTTATCCTGTGAGCATACTTCACCCAAAGGCAAAAGCTGTTTGAAAAACCCTGAAAGGCTTTTTGCCCATAATTGTGGCTTCTCTTTCTTCCTTCCAGCTTTGAAAATGTCATTATTTTATTAATTATATACAAGGAAAACATATACAAAAATTTGCCATCAATGTGTAGTTTTAGAAGTGTGTCTTATATGGAAATCAAATTACTTAACATTCATTGATAAATATTTAAGAAACCAAAGCAGGGAAAATGTCTGGTCCAAATCTTCATAGCATTTCACCTCTCCTTTCCCCGTGAACTGTATTCTTCATTAACTCAGATCAGTTCAGTTTTGTTTGAGCCTGTTAAAATGTGGAAACTGAAATCCTAATCTTAATTGCCTTTCTGTTGCTGCTTTTTAGATAAGACTGTAATATATCCTCCCTTTTTAAGGCTGAATTAAATGCATTGTGAGAGAGTCTGCACTGCTTAGTGAAAAAAGCACTGGACCAGACTTAGGGAGTACCTTTTCCCAGCCTTGGCATTAAAGTGAGTGAAAAACCTACAGATTTTTTAACTCTTAAATTAGAAATTCTTTTTCACCTGTCAATTTTAGTTTTGTCATTTTGATTTGCATGAATCATTTGTCACAATTTAAAAACAGAAGCCTAAGGAAACACCTGCATCATAGACACTCATTGCTCCCGATTAAGTTACTGTTTCCTCCAGGGTATTCCAGTTTAGTTGTTCGTGGTGGATTTTAAGGATGGCAGTGGTGCCTGGCCTTCTAGATGATTAATGAAGAAATATTATTGATATTCTCATTCTGCTCAGTTTTTGACGTCTCCCTTCCTTTAATAAACAACTTGTCCCTGCGAGGAGCTGGCGAGTGGTCGGATCTGCTCTGCTCTGCACACTAACTGTGAAATGGATATACCTCCCTCCAACCTGTCAGCAGCCAGGACTCAAACTTGATTCAGGTCTGCCTCCTTCTTCAGTAGAGCAGGAGGAGCTCCTTTGAAGTCAGTGAAATTCTTCTTGTTTCATGTATGGGAAAATGAAAGAAGAATAAGGCCTTTTGTCTTTGTTAAGGGCAGCCATGCTGCTTAATAAATCATTATATCAGCAGTTGTTTTTCACTGGGGAATAGCACAATAATTGATGCCACTGTCCAGAAATCCACAGAGGCTATTGATCAGGGCAGCTTGTTAGCATTGCTGTAAACCTATGGCACAGGACTGGAACAAATAGTATTGGAAGAAATGAGAATGTACTCACACAGCCATTTGCAAAGTGTAATTTAAAATATTTCAAATAAAATTGAATTACCCCTTCTGTTAATATTTTCTATGCTGTTCCTGTAAAGATATCTGTTTACTCACAGAGGGCAGCACAGCCAAAATTAAGGTTTCTACTTACAAAGCAGGGGACCCTGTAACCATTTTATTCTGTTTACTAATTGTGAAGATTAACAATTTAGACCTGATTGATCAAGTACATGCTATGTAATTAAAAAAATAAGAAGAACATGTATCATGAGACTGTCATCCTTTAAAAACAACAGCTAGGGGAAATTCCTGAACTGAGAAGAGCACAGTTTTGTAATTCAGTCATATTTTCCCAGGCTTTTCATTTGGAATTAATCTGAACTGATTTGTAATAAAGTTTATAAATAAAAGTTAAACAGAGTATGTAAATTCTCTTGAATCCCATTTATCCACCAGTATATCTTGAAGACTAGAGATTATCAAGATTTTCTTTTACATTTCTAAAAATAGCATCCAAATAACTGCTAGTATCTAGTGAAATGTAAAAGATAAGGTAGTCTGTTACTGTTCAGCAATATTATAAGAGAAATTTTGACTATTAAAAAAATTCAGTGTGTGAAACATATATACTTAGTAAAACCAGAGAGTAGGTAATAAAGCATTTAGAAGTAGTATGTTTAGAAGAGAGCTGTGACATTTTGATGATGTGGTTTCATTGGAAAGAGCTGACATGACAGCAATGAAAATGAAATTAAGCAATAGAGGACTCCTTCTGCAGTATGGAAGTATACATATTCTTTCTATAGTCCAGCATTTAAACCATTTCCCTTGAAAGTTGAAAAGGCAGACTTGTTGTCCTGTCTGCCCAACGAATGTGACTCTCTATCCCATATATGTGATTCAGGTGTCAACCTTTTGCTACTTTGCAGGAACCTAGAATTTTGATTCACTCTGCCCCATCCCAATATTTTTGTTTGTTTTTTAAAAATTATTTTTGCTTTAAATGTAATCAGACATGAGAATAATATTTTTTAAAATAAAATTTAACATTCATTTCTCAGCTAACAATAGAAAATTGAGTAGAAAATAGCTACCAATACATGAAATTTAAGGCCAGGAAATCACAGTTTTCACTTGTGCAATAAAGCAGGGGCTTATAGGTCTGGAGGAAAAGAATGCTTATTAGTCAAACATTATCAATGAGCATCCTGGAGAAGAGATTTATTCATTTTTTAAAAATTGTTATTCTGAAACTCAAGCCAGAAGATAGTCCTTGCTTGATCCTGTCTCCTTATTATGGAGCTGTCTGTGACAATTTATGAAGCAACACCTGCGCTGATAACTCGCTGTCCTCCCACTTCCTTCCTCCATTTGGCTGTTTGCTCACCTGTTACTTGGTATTGGACTCCTCATTTGAAGATTTCAGAGATCTCTACGGTTTATTTTTGTTCATTTTAATGAAAGGCTATGGTTTATTTTTGTTCATTTTAATGAGACTCTTAATAGGAGACTTTTAAACAGGATTTCCGAGGACTATTGTAAGAAATACAATATATCTATTTCTTTTGCAGAAGAAATAAATGTTATAATTAAGGACAAAAATTCAGAAAAGCTAGTCAAGGAATTCATTTAGTAAAAAAGGAAGGAATGGACACTAATCATAACTCCAGTTTTCCTGGTATTTCGATATATAGCACATCTGCAAGCAAGAAAGCCAATAGCAATTACTGGCAAAAAACTTCTTTGGGTGCTACAAGGAAAATAGCATTTTTATTCACTCTTTCTGTGAAATCACTGCCTAGACCAGGGTGTTGTATGAACAAGTAGTTCTCTGTATCCTCACTGAGTTTTAGTGCATTCTGACAGTTTGTGTTCCTGATTGTAATGGAGCTGAGTAGCTTTTTGCAGCTGTTTGTTCAGCAGACCCCAAAGCTCTCCTCCCAGAGTCATTACTAATTCAAACAAGCCACACTCAAAACCAATTACATGTCTGCACCTTGGAACAACACAGACCTAATTGTGGACCTATGTGCCTTCTAGGCTCAGGGAAAGAAAAATCTAAAACATGCCAATATGGACTATCCCTGCTCCATATGAAACCCTGGGCTGTTTTTACCCTGTATCCCAGAGGCTGCACCAAGTGCATACAGAATTCTTAATGGGTGAAAGAAGTGGAGCAGGTGATTTGGAATTGTGTTTGGATCTGCCTCACATCCAGCTGTGCTGGGAAAGTGGTCTGTGTGTGCTCCCCGGAGATGCTGAACACACAAAACCACTTGGTTTTCTTATGGATCAACAGTGAGACTCCTCACAAGATAATTAATGGCCAAGGTCTCCATTTCTGACAGCTCACATTAAAACTGCAGGCAGCTGGCACAGCTGGCATGTCTGGGCAGAGGGGATAAAATAGATATGGCCTGCCAGAGGAGTGGTAAAAGGATATAGTCCTGGAAGGGTGTTTGTACAATAAAGATAGTAAAAAAATACAGTTGTGAATAAAATTCAGTAATAAACCTGAATCCAAAGATGGTTTTGTGGTAAATTTCATAGAAGAGTGAACTGTAGGAAAGAAAAGAATAAGAGTACACTAATTAGCAACGTTGTGTGATACATGAATTAATTAGCAATCTTTGCACCTAACTTATGACTTCCTTTGATTTCTGTTATGTAGAACAAATAAAATGTGTGAACATATTGTTTATCCTTTTTTATGTTTTAAAAATAATGAAAATATAATGGTGTAGTCAGAATGGAATTACTTGCTTGTCCATTAGTACACAGTGACCATCACAGTCAGAGACCACAGTGTTTCAGGTTTAAACACTTGCTTTCATTTTGATGGAATTTGTGAGGAACATACATGATTACAAGCCAGAAAGTCTCTGAATTTGGGCTGTTTGGAAGACAGAATTTTATTCTTTTCACTTTTCTTCTGTCTCTGGTTTGGTTTTTCACTTTATCACAAACTCTATGATTGCATTTCACCTCTTGATTTTTTTTACCTGAAATTCATTTCGTTCATTACTGATAGTGTTTGGTGAAGCTTTACAGAAAGATTTCAGGGTATTCCAAAAATGTTTTTATTGGCCTAAAACTGTGCTTTTGCTATACCCCTACTGACCATAAAAAATCTGTGTAACTATCCTGAGGTTTTCCATCCTGGATTTTTACCTTGCTCACTGAAATTAGACAGTTTTGAGGGCAATACAGATGTGATGCTTGCAAAAAGGATCTGTGCTGTTTATGGAGTCACAGGAGTCACACATAACACACAACACTTGTGCATGGACAGGATTGACAAAAGTGCAGATTGGGATAACTACAGAAGGGTGGTAATTAGAGCCTTTGCTTCCATAGCAAACTGCAAACATAAGTTTGCAAATGACCAAAGGATGAACTCTCTTTAGAAATGCAGAGAAATATTTCACCATCATTTGCTGCTGGTTTGGAGAGAATGCTACCAAGATAGATAAACTTGTCAAGCATGTTAAGTTCCTTTGATCTTGTGCCATGGCATAAATATACAGCTTAGTGATTAACTCTTTTTTCTTATTAGTCATTTTATTACCTTTTCTTCCTTTCATATCCTGCTTTGTACACTTTCTTTCAAAATTTATTGAAAGTAGGCTTACTGAAACTGTGCTCAGGACCTGAACTGTTCAAACATTAAGATTCTAAATTTGAAGTAGAGGAAAATCATTGGAGAAAGGAAATTTTTTCTACAACAACAAAAAAAAAAGCTAGTAGAGGAATGGTCGTCTAAGAGTTGTTTCTTCATAATCTGCACTTCCTTTCAAAATGTCCTGAGTTGCCACATTAAATCTAACATTGAGTTCACGTTGATATCTCAGTTGTGGATCAATTTTTACCCAGTTTACTGATCAAACCCCTCATAATAATTCATTTTCTACAAAAGCTACAGAAGCTTTGTTGGATTTCAGTTGGATGAAGTGCTAGAAGAACCTCTGTAAATTAGCTTTATTTCTTTTGCCTGCATAATAACACTTTTATTTTCTGTTTCAGGGAAAAAGAAAGTGGTCTGGAATCAACATTTCTGGTTTACACAAGAGCACTGCTCCATGTTTATATTTCTCACAAAATATCTGCTAAATTACAGACTACTTGACATACGTGGTTATTCACATTCAATTTTCCAAATCAGATTTAGTTCAAGCTAAGAGAAAACATGGAAACTCAACTGTTCTTGTCAGCTTTTCCTTCAGTAATGGTCTAGACAGTTAAAGGAAACAAAAGTTGTTCCAAATTTGTATTTGTTGGTATGTGAAATAATACTGAGGGATGACATGGAATTCAAAACTGATGGGTAAGAAATATAAAATATATCTTAGAAAGAACAAGTTAAATCCCGTCATCTAAAGAATGAGAATTTGCATTTATGCATAAAGTTGGATAAGAAGATATACTAACCCAACATGGGTTTTCCTTTGGATTGTGGTTTAACAGTTCAAGGAAATGCAGTTTCAGTTCTGGCCTGTTTTTATAAGAACTTTGAGAGGGTTTGTTAATATTAAATATTCCAGTCTTGCCAGTATATGTATATATGATAAACCTGGTTATATTGAAAATAAGTCTTCAATTGTGTTGGATTCAAGATTCTTGAATATTCCAAGAACAGTGAATTTTCTCTTTCTAGGTCTGAACTTGAAACTGTTGTAATTCAATACTTTATAGACAGTAACAATCTTTAATCAGATTCAGAGTATGAGGGGAGCAACTATTTTATCGCCACAGAGAAAAATATATCCTAATTTCCCTTAATTTTTGTAGTTACATTTTCTTCTGTGAAGCAGTTTTTTTGTCAGGTCATTAAATTAAATATGTGGTCAGAATTTTTAAATTTAGAGAATTGAATGTAGACAAACTATGAAAGAATTTTATCTGATGAGTTTAATCAAATTAAATGCAATTCAGAAGAAACTATTAGTTTTGTTTAATTTACCCTTCTTAAACTGGCAACTTAAACTTCGTGACCAGCTACAGTTTTAAAAGTTTAGCTAATATCCTAGTAGGTATATCTGTTTCTTTCAATAGCTTCTGAAGTCATCTGTATGGCAAATAACATCAGCATCTGGGAAATGGCAGAACAATATGCTAACCTCCCAGCAGTAAGAAAACAGAGCATATTTAAGAGGTGATAAAGTGGAGAAAAGAAACCGGAGTAGAAGGAAGAAAAGGCAAAATGAGGGTAAGACAATAGGAGAATACAGGCTGATTTGGAGATAAATTTCATCATATATTTCAAATTTTTCTTTTGATTGCATGCAAGAATTTTTTAGTAGGCTTGTACTAGAGAAAGGCTCATTTTGGTATGCCTCATAGAAAAATCTCCTTCTCTATGGTGGCTAGTTTGTAAAATAATTTGAAGAATCAGAAGACTCAGTTTTTCAGAGTGCTCAATTCCCAATGAAAATAAAAAGAAACAAGAAATTTCAGCAGAAAAGAAGGGTCCAGGATCCTGGAGACAGGTCCCAGAAACCTGAAATCCACATGCTTCTATTTCATAAAGCTATATCATAAAACTTTAAATAGATTACTCACAAATTAACATGCTTTCAATCAAGGCAGAGACTTTCTTCATCCTTACTCCTTTGGGAAGGATATGTATTTTGTCCCATCCTCTCCTTGCTTGTATACATAATTGTAAACAGTCATCTGTTGAGTATTCAGTTCAAGAATAAGCCAATATTATCACTTCCTTTTGCATGACCAAAAACTACTATCACATTATGGACATGCTATCCACACGTGTTAATACTTTGCCACTTTTCTCTGCACAACAAAGGCAAAGCAGATTTTAGGGTGAAATGAGGGGCGAGGGGAGATAATTAATAAAATCTTCCTTAGGAAGGCAGAGAGGGGACCTTTATTGTGAGTAAAACTGTGAAGATAAGTATTTCTGTGAGGATATGTAAAGGGTAGAGCTATATTAATGATGGTGTCTCAGTTCTACTTCATAATAGTATCAGAAATGGGCTTCATAACATTAAAATATATGAAACATTAGGTTTAAAATGCATGTGTGTGTGTGTATATATACTGATAAGTCTACACAAGAGTGTGCTGTGTATCCTTGTTCCCCAATCCTGTTCACTGAGATGTCTTCAACCCTTTCACCACAATTGTATGCATCCCCTGTTCAGACATATAAAACAGGAGAACACACTTGGGGGAAAGAGGAATTTCTTCAGACTCCCCTAATGTTTCACAGATTGGATTTCTGTGGCTTTTTCCTAACTTCCTTTTCTGGGAAACAAGGTACCAAGTAAATGGGATGTTTTAACTCTGCATTTATCTGACAAGAATCTAACCTGCATGGCAAATTGTTAATGTCTAATAGGAGTTTGTTCCAAGATGTTTTATGTCAGTTCTACTATACTGGAGCAGGAGAAGCAATGTGCCATGAACATTGCAGTGTTTTAGGTCCCCTCCTCGCACAGGATCAGATTAAGTTCACTGCATAATTCATGGTTGTGTGCTCCATGATTGCCATGTAAGAGTGGGTCTTTTGGTTCACCTCCACCTCAGTTTGTTATATCAAACAAGTCATATTTGCTTTTGAATTGCAAGGGAAAACTGAGTGAAGAGGAATGCAGAAATACTTTCTGGGGACCTTTTATTCTTTAAAAGGAAGTATGAAATCAGAGTTTTGATTGCTCAAGTGCTGTTTACCATTTCATCTATCTTGATAGTGCAGCAATTTAAGAGTTCTTAACATCTTGCTTCAGACGCTTAAAGACTTTGAGTATTTGTGTCCCAGCTGAACTTTTTAACTCATGCAAGGGGGACAAAACAGTGACCTACCTCTGAAATAATCTTTTTAAATCAGAAAAATGTGCACTGTATGACTGGAAAGAGAATTTTCTGAGTATCAAAATGGGAATTACGAATCAAAGCTCATGGGCTCCAGTTTCCTCTAATTGAATAAGCAACTGCACACGACAGAATGTGCATCAGCTGGTCAGTGTTTGTGAAATTTGGGTGCAACATTGTGTCTTAATATATGTGGTACCCATATATTGGATTATAAAAATCGTCCATGGACTTACTAAACTTATAAAATATTTTAGTTTTGGACAGCAAATAGCTACGTGTAAATTTAGAAAACAATGTTTAGAAGCTTGTTTTAGAAATAACCATTCTGTTCCCTAAGGAGAAATGCTAAGGAAAATAGCAAAGTTACTTCTATGTGCAGTAAAAATTTATCACATTGCTTTTCCCTACTCCCTCTACACAAGCAGTGCTTCAGATTCAAGTTACTTAGACAGTTTTTCCCTCCAATTCCTTTTTGCATCTCACCTCCCAGTTACTGGGAGCAAATGAGCACAGTTATAGCAGATTTTTAAATGCAGAATTTGTGTCTCCAAAAAAACACTAAGGAATAAGCAGGAAGGTTAGACTAGATGATCTCCAGAGGATTTTCCAACAAGAAAATCCTGTGATTCCCTGAAAACATCAAAAAGTGTCCTTGCTTGGATGTAGACTACATCCCTACAAACCTCAGAGCTGTAGGAATGCACACCTCATCCACCATCACCTTTCCTATTCCACAAACACCACAGTGATTTATCCATTAAAAATGGGGAGTCCCTACACAGTTCTTTACCTAAAAATGTGTTAAAAACTAATAATGTAAAAAAATAAAGCTACTAAAAGGTTACCATTATCCAGACAAATAATTGTTTCAGCTACTGATTTCAATTATTAAGAAACAAATGTAGCCAAAAACTACCGAACTGCCAAAATCAGAACTATATATATGATTCTATTTCTCTTCTTGCATGGATTTTTCAGTACTCCACTTTTCAACACCTAATAAATTATTCTCAAGAGAAAAACTTAATTTAAGGTTACAATTTTGCACAAGAACAAAGCTATATTAGATTGCATTCAGTCATGTTGGAGTATTCCTTCTCTTCAGGCGTACATAACTGATGGTTTTCATGTGGACTTGACACAGTTGCTGTAAGGAGTTCTGCAGATCTTATTTTTCTCTATTACCTTATACATGTTGATATTATCATTCAATTTCAATTATCACTGCAAAGATATTACCCATAAAAAATCTACTTTTCATAATAATAGCAGACAAGGAAACTGATAGAAAAAGGCAGCAATGTTAGTAATGTAGAAATTACATTCTTGTGATGATTTTTTCAGTGAAGAGTATCTCTAACTCCAATTACAAATGAAAAAAATTACAATAATTATACACATAACCCTCCCCATCCTGAAATCTAAGATTTTTCTTCTTCATTTCAGTTAAATACAGAAAATATGTCACTGCTAGTGCTTTGAACCTTATTCATCTGGATGAGAGATATATGGTCAGTTGAAATATCCCATACCTGTTGGCTGTCTTCATTTTAGCTACATGTGCTCAAAGCTTTAATGATATATCTACAATAAAGTGAGATTATATTTCTATCATGTGAAAAACTGGGAAGCCATATCTAACAATGTGTTCAAATGTTTAAGACTTTGTAGACACTGAAACATGAAATTGCAGACTTCAGAGCACCTGCTCAATGCTCATTCGTCTCCCTACTGCAAAGGCTGCAGGCATTCTGATTTGAGGCCTTTGGTTTTATATTTATTTCCTTGTGAGCTCTGTCATCATCCACAGTCATAAAATGGCAAAAAAATCCCATTACTTTGCAGAGAAATTTCTAACTTAATTTTTAGTTTCCAGAGAAAGACAGAAAATCCATACCATATTCTCATCTGTTGAGCTGGCATGAATTCCAATTAGATCCATTAAAATCAGTGAAGTTTCTGTGAATTTTCATCACAGCTTTCAAGGAAGATCCTCATAGAAATCATGAGAGATACACCACTTTATCAGCTGAAGTGATTTAGTCTGCTCTCTATCTGTACAACAGGACAGTTTAAAAACTGATTGAATTTATCTATGTAATATATAGAGATAGACAATATTAGACACTCAATGGCATATTCTTGTTATTGCTGGGATAACAACATCCACAGTGGGGAATGCTCTCTGAATAAATAGTCTGTTGTTGAATACAAGCCAGTTAGCAGATTGACTACAAAGATGCTATCAATTTGAAACTGGGGGTTGCTTTTACAAGCTGCAAATGTCTTTTGACTAATTTCTGACTCATTAAAGCTTTTATGAATCTTGCCAGATGTTTAAGGCCTAAGGCAAATTCAAATGTATGTGGAAAGATGACAAAAGAAAAATAGGTAGAAATAAACACTGAGAATTACATTGAGTGGAAGCTGGCTTATATTGTCCCAGTTTTCAAGAAGGGCAAGAACAGGGATACCTGACAGTCTTACTGAGTGCACGGTAAAATAATGGAAAAGATTATTCTGGGAGGTATGGAAAAGCACCTGGTGGACAACACAATCATAAGTCTAACAAAATTGATTAATCATTATCCCTTTAAAATTCAACTAAACGTCCTTTATCACTGAATTTTAGTGAAATTCCTTTGAAATGTATATTATTGATATTTTTATAACTTATTTCTACAGCAGCACTAAGCTTGAAAAGCAGAATGGGTTGGCAGTTCAGAGCTTATGCTAGGAATAGTGGTCTCCTGATTTTTGTAGACAGACTGTATTTTCAAATCAATTAATCTCATCAGTGTTGCCCCAGTGGAGGGGCAGGGAGGCAGGGAGGGGTGGGGGTGGCAGCACAGCCTGCAGGAACACACGGAAGGGGCTGCACGCCAAGGAGATGGGCTCATGCTACGGCTGTGGCAATGAATCTCCCTTCCTGCAGCTCAAGAGCACAGAGCCAAAATACTCTGGCTCCAGACTCCAGTAGAATTCAACATTTCCTCTTAAATGATCCATAAAGAGCCAGGAAAGCTCTCGCCAGCACAAGCCAAAAAAGAATTGGATGAATTAAAGGATAAAGCAAAAGAGTTTCTGCAGTGCTACAGTGGATATTAATACTTCCATGCTAGGCACAGTTTTGAATTTACTACAGTAGCTTGATTACTTTCCATCTCAGCTAAATCCAGTCAGAATTGTAATAAAACCTTTTAGTCAAAGAAAAGAGGTTTAATATCACATGGCTGTTGCAGCTGACAAAAACCTGTGTTGGAGCAGCTCCTTCCAGTGAGGGGGAATGGGATTAGACACTAGTAGAAAATATGTCTCTAAAGAACATCTATAAGACCACAGCTCTGAAGTGATGAATGCTGCACTTAAATAACATATTTTACACTAAATAATTAATGTACAGCAACATAAGGTGATAGAAATGCAATAATTACATTGCATTTCTTAGTAGCGTGTTCACTTTTGTCAAATATTTTCAGTCCAGCGTGGGCTGTACTAAACATACATGTCAAATATAAAAAATGTTTCGATCTGCTTTTCACATAGGAAGTTTTGTGTTAGATTTTGGAGTCCTTCTTTCTACATATAGCCCTCTCTAATCTGGTCTTCTGAGAGAATTCTATTTACCAAGAAAGATATTTTAACTAAACCACCCAATGCTATGGGCAGCGAGGTGTAGAAAATAGGGAATTAAACTGAAATGAGGGTCTACTTCAATAATCTTCATACAGAAACAGAAGGCAACAGCTCATATAATTTGATTCATATGCACAGCACTCTCAACAAAAATAATTAAATGTATCAGAAGAGAGTACTGGATAATTATTTAAACTATTGGAAAATCTTGGCATAATAAGTTGTAATTGAAACTATTAAAAACTTTTGATTGTTGAGAAAAAAAATGAAGGTCATATGGTAAGAATAGTTACACAGACAGACTGGGAGAGACATAATTACTGTCCCACCATTGTCTGTGTGTGAATACTTTATGGCATTAATTACTAAATATATGTAAATGTATTTTTACAACTACTTTAATTGAGAGCATTAAAACCAGAACCACTATACAGCATTTATGTGCTATTTTTGGCCTGAAATCTTATCTAAGGCAGTTTTTAGAAGTTTTATTTATTTATTTATTAGGAGGGTTAAAGAGTTGGCTAGAGGCCTTGTAAAGTTTTTCAACTTTAAAGCTGCATTTTCAAATACTCTTCTGCCTTTAGATTAAGCCACTTCATCACTCACTGCTTGTCCAATTGCATGTATGAATTCCTTTTCTAGTGTCTCCTCTCTCTACATTTCCTCACTCCAATTCGCCTGGGTGAGATTTTAAGCTGTAATGCTAAACGAAACAGAGTTTCCATGTCTGGAAGGGCAAAGACTACAATGGCTTTGTGCCTTTACTGTCCCTTTCTGTTCCAGGGATATTTCCAGAATAAACAGTAAATCCAGCTTCAGTTTAAGCAGCACTGAGGGCTCATTTGCACTGTATCAATCTCCTTATTCTTTCCATACTACAGTCATTCCAGCAGAGTAGGTTTTTTTTGACAATATATTCACAGTATCCAGGTTTCCCCTAATCTTCTCTACTCTTTCTCTTTTTCTTGAAGAGATGGAAAGGGTCTCATCCTTCAGCTTCTTTTTCCTAGACCAAAATTATAATTGCAATTACTGCCCCAAAGTATTTTGCCTCTCATAGCAGAGCCAGTGGACACGGTATTGATAAAAAACAGTAGTAAGGAAGTGTCTCATTCCTTTAGAGGTGGACCAGATTTTGGGGGTCTACTTAGATTTTGCTTCAGGTTTATTTTCACTTTGTGGCTTTCCAGAGTCAGACAAAATAGAAATTGTTAGCAGGATTCCAAGACTAGTTCTATGCTTTAGTCATTTTTCTTAACCAGTGCCAGCTTTTTTTTTTCTTCCCCTAACTTTTATTAAACAGTTTTATATCAGATAACTTTGGAATAATTCAAATCTCAGCCTTTCAGACCCCTACCTCTCTAACCCTTTTTCCCTTTTGCCCTGGTATATGAGGTTGTGTCTGAGTAGAGATACATTAAACAGAACCCTGTGAGTCAAAATTCATTCAGGATGGAAAACAACAGGGCATCCTCTGTTGCTGGAAGTAAATTCAACTTCAGTTTACTGCAAAGGAATCTCTAAAACAAAGTCTGGTGAAATCTCTGCTAATAGACACTTAATGTGCACACCTAAATCTCTCCCTTGCTGATCATTCATGCAGGGATTTTAACAAGTGATGTGCTCTTGCCAGCTTTTTAGGATGCATGTTTGAATAAGTTGGTAAAGAAGAAATTTGCTGAGGGACAGGCTCCTCTTCAGAAGTCCAAGGAATCATTCTTTATTTAACAGGGATGAATGAACAGGAATCTTTTTAGGCTCAAGCAGATGTCAAAGCTGTCCCACAATTGTACACTTCCATAACTACACATAGTACTGGAGGAGTATAAATAGGATTCAGTTCCTGATAAATTTCAGGGAAAAAAAGTCTGTGAACTATTTTGGAGAATATTTTTTCCTCTAAAGTCCTATGCTGTTTTATTGTACAACTGCATGATGTCTTTGTATGCACCTACACATTGTGGTACTACTTTATTGTTTCAAATATATTTGCCTGAATACTGAAGGAGCACTTTGGTGTTTTGCATTTAATTTTTAATGTGACCTTTATTTTGATTTTATTTTGCATTCGATGTATTCAATTTGTATTCGATGTATTTTGATACTCTATATTAGGCAAAAGAGGATGCTGAATACCACATAATTAGATACTTAAGTTCATTAAAAAGTAATTTATCTTAAAATATCATTCATTTAGAGGCTGCTACTTTTTGGGAATATTTTCAAGTTGGAGTACTTTCACTCTTCATGCTTACAAAAATGTAGATTCTCTGTCCCAGAAACTAAATTAGAATAGATATAAAAGACAAATATATTAAGCAGAATTTTTCATATAATAAATTGAGACTGAGAAGTGAAAATATACTTATCTAACATCCCAAAAAGAACTAAAGATACCTGGACCTTTGATGAAAACCTAGTGGATAAATGGTGAGAGGAACAATAAAACCAGCCATAAAAGTGGCCTTATCCACTTTTTAGTTTATAAAGCTAGTTCAGACTTTCTAATCTTTATGGAATCATATAGTAGTCTGGTTTGAAGTTCATCCAGTCCAACCCCCTTGCAATGAGCAGGGCTACCTTCCACTGGACCAGGCTGCTCAGATCCAAGTCCAGCCTGGAATGTTGCCTCGGATGGGGCATCTACCACGTCCCTGGGAAACTGCTTCCAGTGTTATACCAGCTCAGTGTGAAAAAATCTTTATCTTATCTGAATCGACCCTTCTTTAATTTAAAACCATCACTCCTTGTCCTATCACAACAATCCCTGCTAAAAAGCCTGTCCCTGTCTTTCTTGTAACAAAGTCTTCCTGGAACCTTTTCTTCTCCAGGCTGAAGAAAACCAATTCTCTCAGCCTTTCTTCATAAGAGAGGTGCTCCAGCCTCTGATCCACTTGTTGGCCTCCTCTGGGCTTGTTCCAACACACTAACATCCTTCCTATGCTGAGGACCCCAGAACTGGACACAGATCTCCAGGGGTCTCCCCAGAGCAGAGGGGCAGACTCACCTCCCTTGACCTCTTATGAGTCTTGTGATGCAGCACAGGACAGAGTTGGCTTCCTGCCATTCTGTTTAAAAAGCAGACAATAAATGGCAGAGATAATTGAGTTACCATGAAAGTCTGCAAGTACTACAATCTAAAACAGCTTATGTAAAAACTTTGGGGTTGAAATACTTCTATTCCATTCTTTATTCTCCGACAGTAGCCACACCAAGCAAAGGATTTCTGTGATGTTTTTTTATTCTCTCTTTCACTTGAGTTGATTCTGGTGACAGAAATCTTTTCCTTGACAGAAAATATTCTGGTTTATTAAAAGTGTGGTATCAGAAAGGTATTCAGAGCAAAATGTCTAAGGAGTCCATTATTTTGAAACAAAGACACTAATATTTGCCCAGTAACCACTTTTGTGTTAACAATATCTTGTGAAAAATGAGATAGTCCTCCAGAAGAGTTCCAGAAATCTAGTTTTGTGAATGTGCATATATACTTCATCTCATGTGAAGATTAATTTTGTTTCCAAAATGGAATTCCTAGATTTATTGCAAAATAATCTGGAACAAATCTCTAAATACTATGACAAGGTAATTTTTAACAAAACAAAATGTTACTTTACTATTCATTCACTGCTATGTATGAGGCTTCTGTCTGTCTCTGAAAGCTGTTTAAGAACAAACAGCTTCTAGGCAAATCCTTCTGTTGACTTCTAATTTCCGGGTAGTGTACACTTTAAAGCACTGTTTATATCAGAATCCAAGAGACTGATTCTCCGCTTAGTTAGTCTAATGTAAAACATACTTCCAAAAGATTCTCTAATTCACATTGGTGAATATTGTTGGTTTATTTTGTTCTGGGAAGATTTTATATCTGGACAATTTGATTTTTAGTCATTTTTTCTTTATTCAATAAACATTTAAAAAAGGTTTTAAAGTCTAAAAATTAGTTAATTTTTCACTTATAACATTAGATATTTCTATTTTATTCTACTCTAACAGATATAAACTGTGTAGCCAATAGCTATCACAGAAAATAAGTGAGGTTTTTTGATTGGTTTTGCAAGGGTTCTAGGACTTGAAACTTGCAGAAGGCCCTGCAGCAAATACAGCCCAGAGTTATTTTAGGGATTTTGAACCACAGGTATTATTTAACATTTGCACCCAATATTTATTCCACTGAGATACAAATATCATCACAGAAGCTTCCTGTTCCCATGAAGAGCTGATATTCAGTGTCTGATGTGGATACAGAGGGTTTAGAATCATCCTTCCCAAATGGAGGTTCCCATACTGAGCTTTGTTACTCAGAAAGTAAATACCATTTCCCAGAAAACTGATAGCCTGACTTCTTCATCCACCTAGTGAAACCAGATTATTGCAGATAATAATCTTTCAGATATCATGCTTAACTAACTTCCTGCCAGTTTGGGTTTAATTGTTGTAACTATAATTTCCTGTGATGCAGTGCTATTGTAACACCTAGATTGAAAGGACGATTTCAAACGTGTTTTTGGTATTTTCAGTGGGTGTGCTAGTGAAAAAATAGCCGGAACACATATTTCAGCAGGTGTGTTAGTCTTGGCTATTCTTCCAATCTATATTTCCTGATGGCTTTTGCTGTTCCCACATCTCATCCCATCTCCCACCCTGGATGTGCAGTATAAGAAAGGGCAACCCTTCCAGGGAGGAGTGTGTGTGCTCTGACCTTTAGAAGGTTTAGTAAATGAAAAGGGACATGCAAGATGGAATGAGGGATTTATAGTGTTTCTGGCATTGCAGGTTAAACAAATACTGAACAAACTCAAAACAGAGCTGCACAGTTTAACACTTCAGCCCTGCAGAGCAACTCAAGGGAGACTCTTGGAGGGGTATTTGCTTATTCTGGTTTGAACTATGAATTGAGCGGAGCCATGCCGGAGATTGGAAGGCTGGCTGAGTGTGCTTGTAATGAGCCTCCCTTTGCAAGTCCAGGTCAGGCTCCATGCTCTGACACTGACACTCAGCCTGTCACATGGAACTATTTCACATCCTTAGCTTGCAGTGTGGCTTTCAGCAAAACAAAGGTACAGGAAAAAGAGTAGGGACCACTCCAAGCCTTTTCTTTTGCTGAAACAAGCAAAAAAAGGTATCTCTGTAGTTAGCCATGGCAAAGAGGCTGTATTTAATAGTGCACTTGAACACAATTTTTTATTTATGTCCGGGTCAAAAGAAGTGTACTATTGGGTTTGTGTTGTAGGAAATATCTTGGAAGCTATCAACTCAAAATCTAGTTTTTAAAATAGATATACCTCAAAATAAGTTGCTCTCAGAGCACTTTTGACACACTTGGCAACATTAATCCAAACTAGGACTTAAGCATTTTTCAGGTTTAGATGCAATTTCAAATTATGACTATGAATTTGTTTAAGGTCTTAGGAAATCAATACAAACTCATCAAAAATGTGTGTGCCCTTATATTACATCTCAGGATCTAATAATTTAGAAGCTATTAGTGAACTTTTTAGCTAGAAAGAGTTTCTACAAAGAGTAAGCAATATTCAGAATGGACTTTTACAATAGCAGAGAGCTAAAGTTTAGGGACTGAATAATCCTTTCACTTGTGAACCTCATAGGGTTATTTGAGATAGTAGAATATAGCTTCCCAAAAGGAAAAATGAGTAACAACACATGGAAGAATGTTTTATCCTTGAATATTATAATAGATCTTTATTGTGCTCAAGAGGAGGCTTTATTATTGTCCCAGCAAGATACACCAAATAAAATTCCCTAAGTGTAATAGAGATCTGTAATCTCATCTATTCTTACAGATGTGAGCTCTGAGGAATAGAGGAAAAAACAAACAAACTTTGGCTAAATAAACAAGTGCATACAATGTGCAAGTGCAAACAGACCATTTCCTAATCATGAAAATGTTCAGGGCATGAAACTCCTGCTTTTATTACTAAAGATCCCAGAAGGACCAAAGCATTTACACAGTATTCTGCTGATGCTATCGACTTATTCATATGTGCTCATCCTGTTGTGCCAATGGCAAACTTATCTTAAGGTGAAAGGCAGAGTTTCTGACAGAAGAGCCACATTATTTGAGCTTTCCTTTGTTCTGTGTCACTGCCTTGGCAAGCTGTAGTTTTATCTGCCATGGTAAGGAAGCACCATGGGGTTTTGATAAAATTTCCAATTCAGTCATTGAAACACATTGGAGGGGCATATTCACATTTGGGAGCCCTGGCTTTAAGGTATGAGTTGAATAGAGCTGAGGGAGGGTTGCTATGCCAGTACACACCTAACCCAAGAGTGCGTCTGAGAGATGTTACCTCTGAGAGACACATTCAGGTCATATTTCTACTCCACCTTTCTTCAGACTGGGTTAGGATGACAATTTGGTGATGATGCATCATTCTGCATTTTCCTCTCAACTGGGAAAGAAGACAGAATATTCCAGATATTCCTGCAGCCCTCTTACTTTCTCTTATACAGAAGACAAACATGCAAATTTGTGGTTTCTAGAAAGCACTGGGTCATTGTTCTGGAAATCTGTCAAAGGAGAGTGAGTTTTCAATGTTCTCAGAAATATTTTATATAGATTGAAGTTTTTTAAGTATTCAAACAGATTTGGTTTGATATATATAGTGTCAGATTTTTGATTAATTGTCAACTACCCAACAACTGGAGTTCTGTTAATTACCTTAGGGCTAAACTGGGAATTTTTTTTAATAAAGAAGATGAGGTGGCTTAGCATGTGGTGTTTTTCTCATTGATTCTCTGTCCACTCTTGGGTTTTTGACATGTTACTGTATTATATACTACAAAGCACTTGTTTATTATTTTCTTTGTTCCCATTTATTAACAGTAAGTTTGATCTATGCAATACTATGGTCAATTTTCTAAGGTCTCTTGTTTTCATGTCTGGTAGGTAATAAGGATAATCAAACTTCTGTATTGTTTTCCTCTATTTTCAAAGGGACATGAGTTATAGATATTGAGCTACCTAAAATTAATAAAATTAATAATTCTGGCCTTTCTGGAGAGATTTAGATAGGGTTGTTAAATTTCTTTTGAAAATTCTGTTAAAATTCCTGAAATTCTTGTTGGAATGGTCAGCAAGTAAAGAATATCACAAACTATAATTGGCAAACCAACTGACTGAGATTTATATTCTGCTAAAGACTTTGATGGCAACATCTGAGCATTTTGTTGACAGTCTTCTGCTTTCATTTCCAAAACATTTGGTCAGCCTTTAAAACTAAATCCAATGAAAAATTGCACAGTTAGGTATAATCCTTTGGACAGAGCCTATTTGATGAGCCAGTTCAATAATAGTTTATTGGATAAGTCTATAATTAAATGCTGGCCTTCAAGAAATTGTCTTTCTTGTTTTTATGCTTCAAGCTCTCTGAAACATAATCCAGCAATGAGTAACACATAAATCTCATAATATACCTGTAATCTTGTTGAGGTAATCTTATCTGCTGCTGTATTAAAGACAGAATATTCTCTTCTTATAGGCCTTAATATAAAGGTGTATAATAAGTTTTAACTGGCAATCAAGTCCTTTCTCCCAGCTAGCCATGGTTGATCCTCAAGACTTAGAAAACCTTTTTATCTAAATTCTTCAATCTAACATTTTTGCTGATTTAGCAGGCTTCAGCTATTGCAGCATTATTGGCTTCATTGTACTTTAGGAACCCATTGCTCTCTGAATCACGTGGGAATGTGCAATGCATCAGTCATTGATACTGGTGGAAGGAAAGCAACAGGCAAAAGTCAGGACAATTTTATAATCTGGCTTTTGACTAAAAATCTGAAAAATATGAATAGTTCTATTAAAATATTCCCAGGCACTCTTGAGCATATCACCTAATGCAGGATGGATCACATTAGATCTTTGTAGACAAAATGTTCTCAAAGATAATTAATTAGATTCTTTACATAGTCTGGAAAGCAGTATCTCCAGGATACAATCCATCTCACCTAATTTAAATCCTTCATTCAGTCTCCCAGTTAATAGATTTTTTTGATGGTCTTAAATTGCTGAGCAAAATTAAATCTCAGCAGTGGTAAAAAAAATTTGAAATTTCACAGCTTCTCAGCAGATGTTCCCAGAATGAATGTGCTGATTTTTTTTTTTTTTTTTTTAAAT